>PVKS010021104.1:0-35742 GCA_004027875.1 Aplodontia rufa | reverse complement strand
CAATGGAGGGGGGCTGTCATCATGGAGTGGGGACTGTCATGGAGGGGGGACTGTCATGGCGGGAGGAACTGTCATGGAATGGAGACCGTCATGAAGGTGGGCTGTCATGCAGGTGAGGTCTCCTGGGCCAATCTGTACTCCTGCCTTTGCACACAAGAAACCTTCTCTAGGGTCACACAGCAAGAGGCCTTGCTCACCCAGCACCACTTTGGGCCTCCCAGCCACAGAGCTGTGAGGGACCAGTCTGTGTTCCTTGTCAGGTATTCTGTTACAACTGATCTTGCTTGACGGTGGGCAGCACAGTGGACACTCACATGCAGAGAGTGGGAGGGTGACTCCGCTACCCCATGGCATTGGCTCAGGACAGAGCACCAATCTGCACCCGCACAGACCCTGTAGCTCAGGAGGAGGCACGGAGCTCCTTGACACTGGCCTGGGCAACCAGAAGTTCTATCAGCAAATACAAGGAGAAGGGCCTCTGTTAAACCAAAGGGCTGCACAGCAAAGGAAGCGGGCTGTGGATGGAGCCAGCAGTGGAAGCTATTGTCTGATAACAGTCGATATCCAAAGCATGTGGGAACTCCAGAGGGAAGCACCAGGTCAACAGTGGACAAAGGCCTGGCACACACTCGTGGGAGGTCTTACTGCACGGTTCCCTGCTCTTCTTGATGGTCGTGTGCCAGCCACTCACCGTCCCTCTAGGGAAACCCGGTTTTGGCCAGGGGTGGTGGTGCACCTGCAACCTCAGTGACTCAGGAGGCAGAGGCAGGAGGCTTGCAAGTTTGAGGTGTGGCCATTCCAAAACAAAAATTTTAAAAGGGGCTGGTGTGTAGCTCAGTGGCACAGTGCTCTGGGTTCCATCCCAGCAACACATCTGTCTTTCTGTCTGCTGTCTATTCATTGTGAGGATGAGCAACTGGCCCATGTGGAGCTCAGAGGTGGGACACAACAGAGTGCCCTGAGCATGAGCCCTTTGTCTTCCCCCAGTTCTGGGCATCTTGGTGAGAGGCTATAGGTATGGCTGCAGGACGGAGAGAAGGAGAAAAGTTCTTTACCCACAGAAGTGTCTTAACCCCAGGGCAGAGGCAGCCCCCCAGTTACAGTCTTAGTTCTCTGTGGCTGAAGACTAAAGGTGGCGCTGGCCCCTTCTGAACTAAAGGGCAGCTTCCCTCTCCTGGCCTCCTACAGACACCACCGCCCTCTCTTCTTCCTTCCTTTGAAATGGTTAAGATCAAAAATCTCTGTGTTCTCCCCTGGAATTGTATGTGAATACATTGTAGTGTGTCTACAGTGCCTGCCCCTTTCTGACTCCCACACTCCCAGAATCGCAAATAAAAAAAGTCAGATCATCTCCCATCCCTCTTTTCTCCCCACACTGTGATTCTGAGTGGGCCAGTGATAGGTCTGGTGGCCAGTGGTCACTGGACAGCCACTCACCTCTCCCCATTAGAATGCTGGCTCTCTGCAGCTCTTGCTTTGGTCAGAATTGTGTCCTCTCCCAAATCCACATGATGAAGCCCTCACCTCAGTGTGGCCGTATTTGGAGCTAGGGCATAGGATGAGGTAATCAAGGTCGATGACATCACAAGGGTGGAGCCCTTATTAGGTGAGTTCCTGGAAGACATGAGCTGAATGGCACCGCCTAGACCCTGGACTTGCCAGCTTTCAGAGCGCTGGGAAGTAAATTTCATTGTTAAGGCTGCCCAGTCTGTAGTATGTTGTTGTAACAGCCTTCCCACTGTGAGGAAGCACAGCAGCCTGGGAGAGGAGTGGCATCCAGCTCCAGCCAGCTTCCATGCCATCCATCAAATCATCCTGAGGTGGATCCTGTGTCCGTGAAGACTGTCTGAATGCAGATTCACAAGTGACTGAATTGTACAGCAAGAACACTGTGAACGTGGAGTGCCCCCGGTGTGCCCTCGCAAGTGGAATTGCGGAAGGATGGGGTGCCCTGCTCCAGGGAGGACATCTTTGTGCTTCCTCCTTGGACATGGTCAGGCTCTCCCCATCCCTGTGCACCTGCATCCCACAACAACTTGTGCTGCTGTGTGCCGCAGTGGGGACCCCTGTTGAGCCTTCCACCCAGAGGCCACAATCTCCCAACTCTGGGAAACATGCTAAGATGTCCTTGTACTTTCTTCCCTTCTGGAATTCCCATTAGTTTGATACTAACTTTTAACTTCTTTTGGTACTGAGAACTGAACCCAGGGGCATTTTCCACTGAACTACATCCCCAGATGTTCTTTTTGGTTTGTTTGTTTGTTTTTTAAGAGAGGAAGAGAGAGAGAGAGAGAGAAAGAGGATCCATTTTATTTATTTTTTCATGCGGCCTTTGTTTCCCCAACACTTAGTTGTGTATAGGATGCTGGGGTTTGAACCCAGGTCCTTGTTCATGCCAGGCAAGCACTGTAACCACTGAGCCAACCCTCCAGCCACCCCCTTAACCCTCTTTGAAACAGGATCTTGCTATGTTATTTAGAGCCCTGCCAAGTTGCTGAAGCTGGCCTTGAACTTGTGATCCTCCTGTATTATCCTCTCAAGCCACTGGGATTACAGGCCTGTGCAACATGCCCACTTAGCCTTGAACTTTTAAGCTTCTTATGTTTTCTTATTTATTTCCTGAGTGGTTTCCATAATCTTCCCATTCAATTTCTGTTTTGTTAAACACATTACTGTCACCCTTCCTGGTTCACAGGTTAGTTGGGTCCAGCTGACAGGTTCCTCGTTTTGTCACAGGCTCAAGAAAGGCTCCTGTCTCAGCCTCAGGAGTGGCTCGAACAACAGGCGCACACCCCACCGCTGGCCTAGGTCTTCCTTTTAATTCATGCTCTCAGAGATTCACATTGGAGGTCTTCCTAAACACTCAGTGATGTTTAGCTACCTGTCAGGGAGTCTGCATTCAAAGTGGGTCTTGTCAAATGCTGGGCCTTACTGTAGGCAGGCTGGGTGGGCAGCCTATGTCACACCAACCTGAGTGTCATGCTACAGGGGCTCTTTTGGGGATGCTGTGTATCTCTAGAGGTGTTGTCCTCCCCTCCATCATCTGTGCTGTGTGATCCAATTAACAGATGGACCTGCACATGCCTGGGTCCCTGGACATCCCCTCCCTCAACCTTTGCATGACCTGTACCCAGACAGGTCACAAACCTTTGCCTCCGGATGTCTGTGAACCTCTTTCACCTGCTGGCACTATGCTCCTTCCTGGTTAAGAGTCAAACACCCTTCCCCACTCACTTCTTACTAGTGAGCTGGTCCTCAGCAGGGAAAGGGCACCAAGCTCCAGTTCTTCATTTGCCACCCTAGACCAGTGAAACTTGAGCTGAACCCAGCACTCTCTGGGCTTCATCTCCTCATCTGCCAAATGAGAGCGTAGCCCAGTGTAGTGTTATTGGGTGGCTCTCCTGACCCAGGTGGCCACCAAATCTGACCTGTTTCTCTCCAGGGCTCAATTTCACCTTTGTACATGTGGTTGTTTGGATGCTCTGCAGCTGAGTACACATGGTCTTTAGGAGGCTGCATTCAATCCTGGCTCTGCCATGTTCTCACTGTGGCCTAGGGCCTCACACTCTCCCCATAAGTGAACTGCCTCACTGGGAGGGCTGCTGCAGTCACCATGAGACTGGATCTGAAAGTCACCTGTCCAGGGCAGACCAAGGTCAATCCATGGCACCAATAAAAGAATGATTTTCTGAGCACCTTTTGCTATTTTCATGAACCACAAGGCAAGTACTATTTCCATATTCCACAAAAGGAAACCAAGGATGCAGAGAAAAACTTAGACCTTTTGGAAGTTAAAAATGGGATTATGTGAGGACCCACATCTGGAGCAGCCCTGCTCAGGACCAACCAGGGGAGGTTCCCTGACTGGAGCAGCGCCCCCTACCAACGCCCTGCATTCCTTTTGGGGCCTGTTTGAGTCCTGCTGGAAGGTAGGTCTCCATTTTGTTAGGTTCAGATTTGCAACCTTGAGCCTGGAACCAAAAGGTAGAGCAACACCAGAACCCAGGCAGAAACAGCATCTGGAAGAAGGTGATCATCAAAGAGTTGGTGGCTCATTTGACTGTTTAACTTGCAAGGAAAAACCACCTGGAGAACTGCCTGCTCTCCTCTCAGGAAATCTCAATTCAGAGATCCACAGGAAGCTCTTCAAAATGAAAAATCAAACAAAGAGAGGTTCACCTCAAACCCAAAACTCCCCCAAAAAGGATGCCACGAATAGGGGTTGAGATGAAAACCTTGAAAATATTATCAATGATCTGATTACTAAAAGGAACAACGAACTAAAAGAAGATATAATGAAGGGACTAAGTGAGAAGACTTGAAGAGATGAAAAACTCTATTATCAAAGAAATAGACAAACTCAAAAATGAAGTAACAGCTAAAATCTGCAGTCAATGACATGAGAGGAACCGTGGAAGAATTTAATAAGAGACTAACTCATATAGAAAACAGAACCTCAGCTCTTGAAGGAAGACTTCTGACAATGAGGACAGGCTGAGCAAGCTAGAATGCACGGATGAAAAAAAAGAAAAAAAAAAACTCACAGAATACAAACAGAATTTTAAAAATGTCTGGGATGAAATGAGAAGAAACAATTTAAGAGTAATTGGCATTCAGGAAGAAATTGAAACACAAATAAATGGGATAAGGAATATTCTCAAGTAAACTGAAAAAGAAAATTTTGCCCATATAAAAATAGAGACAGATATGCTCATCCAGGAAGCTTATAGGACACCCAATAGACCTAATAAAATGAGAAGCTCACCAAGACACATCATATTTAAAATGTACAACAGGGAAATCAAGGAAAGAATATTGAAAGTGGCAAGGGAGAAACACCAAATCACATTCAGAGGCAAACCAATCAGAATCACATCTGACTTTTCAGTTCAGACTCTGGAAGAGAGAAGATCTTGGAAGATCTTTCAATGTTTGAATGAACACAACATGCAGCCAAGAATACTATACCCAGCAAAACTGAGCTTCAAATTTGAGGGGGAAATAAAAACTTTTCATGATAAGAACAAACTTGCAGCATTCGTGAACAGAAAGCCAGCATTATGAGGAATTCTCAAAGATAAACTCCAGATACAAATACAAGCTAATATGCCTCAAAACCCACAATCAAAGGAAATTCAATAAAGGCACAGGCAACAGACAACTGAGACAGCACAGAATTTACTAATAAAATACAATGGATATAACCATAACCACCTAACAATTCTAATGTGAATGGTCTCAATATACCAATCAAAAGACACAGACTAGCAGATTGGATCAAAAAACAAAATACAACAATATGCTGCTTATAGGAAACACACCTTACAGCCAGTGACACCCACAGATTAAGGGTGAAAGGATGGAAAAAAATCTACCAGGCATATGGCCCAAGAAAGTAAGCTGGAGTTGTAATACTTATATCTGACAAAGTGGATTTCAAACATAAATTAATCAAAGGAGATAAAGAAGACCATTACATCCTAGTAAAGGGAACAATACAACAGGAGGAAATAACAATAGTAAATATATACTCTCCAAACACTAATGCTCTCAACTATGTGGAAAAAATACTCCAAGATATAAAACCACTTGTGGACCTTAACACAATAGTACTGGGAGACTTTAACACTCCTTTATCACCAATAGACAGATCAATCAAAGTAAAGAAACAGTAAAGAGATCTCCAGTCTAAACAACATCATAAATCAGACTTAACAGACATCTACAGAATATTCCACCCCAAATTGGCTGAGTATACCACCTTCTCAGCAGCACATGGATCCTTCTCCAAAATAGATCACATACTAGTTCACAAAGGAAATCTCAGCAAATATAAAAAAGTAGATATTATTCCATGTATCCTATCAGATCATGATGCCATGACCTTAATAATTAACAGCAAAAACCATGACACAAAATACACGTATGTGTAGAGATTGAATAACACCCTATTAAATGAAGAATAGATCCAAGAAGAAATGAAAACAGTAATTAAGGAATTCTTAGAAGAGAATGAGAATGAGGATACAATATATCAAAACCTCTGGGACAGCATGAAAGCATTCTTAAGGGGAAAATTTATTTATTAAGGTGTCCACATTAAGAATCAGGAGAGATCCCTAACAAATAAATTTATGCTCCAAATCAAATATCTACAAAAGGAAGAACAGTCTAATTCCAAAGCCAGCACAAGACAAGAAATAATTAAGACCAAAGCTGAAATCAACGAAATTGAGAACAAAAAACAATAAAAAGTATTGACGAAACAAAGAGCTGGTTCTTTGAAAAAATAAATAAAATTGACAGACCCCTAACTATTCTAACTAAAAGAAGGAGAGGATGTAAGCAAATCAACAAAATCACCAACGAAATGGGGGTGATCACCACTGTCCCCCTTGAAATCAAACAGATTATCAGAACATATTTTGAAAAACTATACTCCTCTAAATCAGATAATCTGGATGACATGGACAAATTTCTAGACACATACAACATCCCCAAATTGACAGAGGATGAAACTGAAATCCTAAACAGCTCAATAACAGGCACCAAAATCCATAGAGAAATTAAAAGTCTTCCAAAGAAGAAAAGCCCAGGACTTGATGGATTCTTTCAGCATTTTACCACAACTTTAAAGAAGAGCTAACACCTCTCCTTATGAAGCTATTCCAAGAAATTGAAAAAGAGGGAACTTTCCCAAACACTTTTTATGAAGCAACCATAACTCTGATACCAAAACCCAACAAAGACACATCAAAAAAAGAAAACTACAGACCAATATCCCTCATGAATATTGATGCAAAAATCCTTAATAAGGTGCTTGCAAACTGCATTAAAAAACACATCAAGAAAATAATTCATCATGATCAAGTAGGCTTCATTCCAGGTATGCAAGGCTGGTTCAACATACACAAATCAATACATGTAATTCATCACTTAAACAGAATTAAGGACAAAAACCATATGATCATCTCAATAGATGCAGAAAAGTCCTTTGATAAAACCCAGCATCCATTTATGCTCAAAACTCTAGAGAAAATAGGGATCAAAGGAACTTATCTTAACTTTGTAAAGGCCATATATGCCAAACCCTCAGCTAGTATAATACTAAATGGAGAGAGGTTGAAAGTATTTCCGCTGAACTCAAGAACAAGACAAGGCTGCCTGCTTTCACCATTTTTATTCAATATAAATTGAGATCCTGGCTGGAGCAATCAGACAGGAGGAAAAAATCAAAGGGATAAGAGTAGGAAGAGAGGAAGTCAAACTATCCCTTTTTGCTGATGACATGATCCTATATCTGGAAGATCCAAAAAACTCCACCAGAAAACTGATAGAGCTTATAAACAGATTTGGCAAAGTAGCAGGCTACAAGGTTGTAAGATGTATGTCTTTTCTGTCAAACTTGAAAGATTGTGATGTATAATCTACTACTTCCATTTTAGATTCTCCTCCCCCTTTGAAGATAGTAACTCCCTCACCTGTGTCCACCCACCTCTTTCCAAGGACCCCTTCTGGTACCCAGCCATCTTCTTTCGGCAAACATGGAATCCCTACTACCCTCCCCACGTGTGCTTCGACCCCCACCCCCATTATCTCCCAGTTGCCGCCTACTTCCTCTTGCACATGCCTCCACTTAATCACAGTCAATCACGAAGACTGTGCACCTGAGCTCCTCCAATTAGGGCAAAGGGCAGTATTGAATCAGGTCGGCATGAAAAACCCCTCACTCCCTTGCGAGGTGCGCATTTTTCTTTCGCCCTTCGGCGGAAGTAAAATTTCTGCCTTGCTCACCCACACCCGACCACATGTTTGATTTCATTTATAACAAAGATCAACACCCATAAATCAATAGTTTTCCTATATGCCAACAATAATAGGGAAGAAGAAGAAATTAGGAAACCGGCCCCATTCACAATATCCTCTAAAAGAATAAAATACTTGGGAATTTATGTAACAAGAGAAGTAAAAGACCTCTACAATGAAAATTATTGAACACTGAAAACAGAAATTGCATAAGATCTGAGAAGATGGAAAAGTGTTCCATGCTCTTGGTTGGGCAAAATTAACATAATTAAAATGGCCATTCTTCCAAAAGCACTGTACAGATTCAATGCAATCCCCATCAAGATTCCAATGTCATTCTTTGTAGATATAGAAAAAGCAATTCTCAAATTCATTTGGAACAACAAGAAATGCAGAATCGCCAAAACATTACTAAGAAAGAAAGATGAAACACGTGATTTTGCAATATCAGGTCTAAAATTATACTAAGAGCTGTATTATTAAAACCAGCTTGGGGGCCTGGAGCGGTGGCTCAGCGGTTTCAGTGCTTGCCTGGCAAGCACGAGGACCCAGGTTCAAAACCCAGCACCATGTACACAGCTAAGTGTTGGAGCAGCTAAGGTCATGTGAAAAACTAAATAAAGTTGTTTCTCTCTTTCTCTGTCTCTCTCACTGTCCCTCTCTCTTTAAAAAAAAAAAAACAGCATGGTACTGATATCAAAATAGGAATGAAGACCAATGGAATAGAATAGAAGACTCTGAAACAAAGCCCCAAATCTTTAAACATCTGATCTTTGACAAAAGGGGTCAAAATATAACATGGAAGAGAGACAGCTTATTCAACAAATGGTGCTGGACAAACTGGACAACTACTTGCAGAAAATTGAAATTAGATCCTTATCTCTCACTGTGCACAAAAATCAATTCTAAATGGATGAAGGAATTAGGAATTAACCCAACTACCATACATTTGCTAGAAGAAAAATTAGGACCAACACTCTAGCATATGGTAGTTGGTAATGACTTTCTAAACAAGGATCCTAAAGTGAAAGAATTACAGTATCAAATCAATGAGTGGGATGACATTAAACTAAAAAAGTTTTTGTCCAGCCAAGGAAATAGTCAAAACAGTCAAGAGACAACCTACAGAATGGGAGAGAATCATGGCCTGTGATCCCTCTGACAGGGGACTAATATCCAAAATTTATACAGAACTCAAAAAACTCAATAACAAAAACACAGACAGTCCAATCAATAAATGGGCCAGAAAGCTAAATAGAAACTTCGCAACAGAGGACATTGAGCAAGCCAATGAATACATGAGAAAGTGTTCTAAATCACGAGCAATCAGAGAAATGCAAATCAAAACTACCTTACAATTTCACCTCACTCCAGTCAGACTGGCAAAGATGAAGATGACAAATAATAACAAATGCTGGAGGGGTTGTTGGGAGACAGGAACACTAGCACATTATTGGTGGAACTGCAGTCTGGTCCAGCCACTCTGGAAAGCAGTGTGGAGACTCCTCAAAAAATTAGGGTTGGATCCACCATACGATCCAGGTATCCCTCTTCTGGGTATTTTCCCAGAGGAGTTAGAATCAGCAAATTACAGTGACAGAGCGATATCCATGTTCATAGCAGCTCAATTTACAATAGCTAAATTATGGAACCAACCCAGATGCCGCTCACTGGATGAATGGATCCAAAAGCTCTGATCATACATATATGTGTGTATATATATATGTATATCTGTATATGTATATACAATGGAGTTCTACTCAGCTATTAGAAACAATGATATTGTATCTATTGAAGGTAAATGGATGGCATTGGAAGAAATCATGCTGAGCAAAGTTAGTCAAACACAGAGAGTCAAGGGCCAAATAGTTTTCCTCATTTGTGGAGGCTGGACCTAAACCCAGGGTGGGAGTAAAGCTGACAAACTCATGTATTAGATCCACAGAACAAAAATGCAAAATGTTAATATTTATGAGATACAGTTGCAAGATACTTCATATTTGAACAAGCTATGCTGCATAACTGTACAAAAACATAAATGTTTAATCCCGTTGTCAAATATTTTGAAGAATAACAAGGGATGATAGGAAGGGAAGAGTAGGGGAAATTTTGGAACTAAGATAAAGCAAGGTACATTTCAAGCAGTCATAAATGTCACTGTACATACTATAGCCATATATATAAAAAATGTTCTTCTTAGGTGTAAGAATTATGTCACTGTATTTGGGTTTTTTAGGAACAATATAGGACCCAGAAGAAAGGCAAGGGATCAGGGGACGGAAGGAGGGAGGTAGACGGATGTGGGGTGGGTGTTCAACAAATTGTATTGCTAATTTGTGAGCGTACAGGAATATGCGACAACTAATCCCAACATTATGTAAAACTATAATGCACTAATAAATTTTTAAAAATGGGATTCTGTGATCTGGGATGCTGCTCAGCAGCAGCACCCCGGTTAGTACTGTCCCTGGTTCCACCTGCAGCACCGGCACACAAGGCACTGCTGAAAAGAATTTTTTTTTTTATTAAGAGTATATAGAGATACAAACGAGAGGGAAACATTATCAGACCATTAATAACCAAAGTATATATACAGTTATCCAGGGGTAATGCCCAAACATGGATGACTACCTTGAGTTTCACCTGTTGCAGTTACCCCCAGGAAAACTCTTGCATAAAATGGGTATCTCGTGGAGGAATAATCTCTGCTTCAGAGACGGTTCGCCTATATTCCCACTCTCCAGTATCCTAGGAGATCTTCAAATACCCTCCCCCCACCCCCTTGAAAAGAATTTCCATATGAAAGTTGAGACAGATAAAATCGAAATCGATAGAAGTCTAGCAAAAGGGTGGGGGGAGAGAAGAAAGAAAGAAAAGATTGGAAAGGCCCCCAAAGGTGGAGATTTGGCACCATCAGCCTAGCAGACAAGACCGCAGAGTCTCGGGCCCCTGGGAAGCTGCGGGCGGGGGGGACACCACCGGACGGCAGGCTTGCAGCCTCAAGCGGTCCAAGAGCCTGCCTTGCGCCGGGCTGGCGGTGGGCACAGACCTACTGGCCGGGAAGCCCACTTTCTCCTGGGCCAACACTCCACTATTAGGTGGGTGAGGGGTGGAGCGCTGTGATGCATGGTGCTGTCCAAGATGCATCACCAAAGAGGGACCCAGGGCCGCGCGCAGGGAGCAAAAACACCAGCGAACAGAAAGAAAGCCCTGAGTGCCGCTGAGCCGGGCAGACAAGAGGCCGCACCCTCGGCGACTGGGCCCCACCGACCTCCAGGGGGCAGGGACATGAGCCTAACCAGCAGCAGCCGCTGTCTTGGGGTCCAAGATGGGGAACCTGAGGACAGAGGGACGAGGCACTCGCCTAAGGAATGGGCCTTGCTGGGCGGCTTTCCAGGGCCTGGTGAGTTCGGGCCACTGAGTGCGAGACCCCGGCGCAGACCAGGGGGGCGCGCTGGCGCTAGAATGAGGAAGGCGGAAGGAGAGGACCGTGCGTGCCAGCCCTCAAGACTGGGCAAGCCGGCGGTCGCCATACGGAGCACACCGACTACGCACGCGCTGGGACAACCGCCGCGTGGCCTGCCGGGACTTGTAGTCCGTCCTCCGCCCGCCCCGCCGCGCGGCCTACCGGGACTTGTAGTCCGTCCTCCGCGGGGTCCGGGCGCCCGGCCTCGGCGTCCCAGAGAGACGCGCGCCCGCTGCGACGCACTCGCTGCCTCGGGGTTGGGGGCCCGGGCGTTCAGGGCCACCAAGGCTGCGTTGGGAGCCCGTGGGCGCTGCGGAGCGGGCAGGGAGGCCGGAATGGAGCCCCCCGGAGGTGGGCGGGCCGCGCTTGACGGGCAGGGAGGCCGGGGCGCGGGCCGGGCGGAAGCGGGAGGAGGGAGGCGGCCGGCCGGGCCTCTGGGCTGACCCAGCTGACGAGCGGCCTGCGTCCCGCAGGGGCTTGAGCGAGCGGGCCGAGCGGGCCTCCGGGCCGCGGACCGACGGCCGGGGCGGTGCGGACATGGCTCACCTCCGCGGCTTCGCGCACCAGGTGAGGCTTGGCGGTTCGGGCGTCCTTGGCGGCGGTTCGGGCGGAGGGCGGCGGCTGCAGGCCTCGCGGCGCTGCCCGGGGCCGTCCTCCCGCGGCGGGCCAGCAGCAGTGCCCGGCGCGGAGCCACGGCCGAGCGTCCAGCCCGACTGCACACTGCGCCCGACCGAGCACCGGGCCTGCAGCGGGCCGTCCGAGGCTGCGGCCTCCTCTGCCCCGGGGGCCGCGTCCTGGAGCAGGCGAGCGGGGTTCAGGAAGCGCCCACCAGGGTAGGAGCTGGAGCACGGCTCCTCGGAGGAAACCGAGGGCCACGCGCAGCTTTGGGCGGGCGGGAGCTACTACTCTTGCGGACCCAGGCGGAGTTGAGCCCAGACTTCATTCAGATTCTGGCCCGGCGACTGCACGAGCGAGGTCCTGGGAGAAAACTTTCCTTGTAGCCTGTTTTTAAAAGGTTCAGGATGACGCGTCAGAGCTGGGAGCTGCCCTATGGAGGGAGCACAGGGACACCGAAGGGGCCTCAAAGGCAGGAAGCGCCCTTTCCTCCTAGAGGCCCTTTGTCCAGCCTGAATGTTGGATGTTTTTTGCAGTGGGCGCCATGGTGGCCCGTGGCCTGTGGAGCAGCCCCTTCCTGGGATAGCAGGGTGCTGCCCCACTGCCTGCACCTGCGCCAGACTTCCTCCCTCCACCTGGCCAGTTCCTGCCCACCCTGGAAGCCCTGTGTCCTGCCTCTGCTACCTTTTGGGTGGTGGCAGGGTACTCTCCAGCTGCGCACACTGTGTTGTTCCTCTTTGTCGTGGTGGCTGCAGAAGACAAGTTGATCCACTGTTGGAGACCCCAGGGGTGGTGTGGAGGACTGTGGGCTGAGCTGTCAGAGCTGGCTAAGTGGCCAAGCAGAGGTCCACTCCACACTGCCATCCAGACCAGCAGCCTGATGTCCTGGATGGGTCGGGCACTCAGCTGTTCTTTAGGTGAAAATGTAGCGTCAGGGTCACATTGGTTCTGCTAAGGTAGACTGACCCACAGTATTGGGCACCCCAAAAGTGTGGTAGTAGGGATTTGGGGCAGCCACCTTCCCTGCTGAGCCCAGAACTCTGGCTCTGAGGCAGTAGAAGTGCATAGGGCCTCCATAAGTTGCTGAGGCTGGCTTAAACTTGTGATCCTCCTGCCTCAACCTCCTTAGCCACCACTGTACCCAGCCTCAGGACAGCTTTGACTCCCTCAAGGTGTCTTGGGATTATGCCAGATTGGGGTTGGGGTTGAAGCTGCAGCAGAGGGCATGGTGAGCACCATCTCAGGATGCTGAGGAATCATTGGTGGGCTGATAGGGGAGGATTTGAGAAGGTGCCCTTGGGTGTGATGGAGAAGAAGCAGGCAGACAGGGGCTGCTGCTTAGACCTGGTCTGGTACTGTTCAGGATTGTGCAGGGGACAGGGAGGTCTTCACCCAGAACAGAACAGTGGAAGTAACATTTAACTTTGGGCACATACCCTTCAGCATCTGCTGGACGGATGAGTTGGTGCTGTGAACACACAGCTCCGGAGTCTTTCCTTTCAGATCAGGGTGGCTCGGCTCATCTCTGAAGTGTGCTGCCCACCTCCAGGCTGAGAGCAGCTGGGCTGTGTGACACATCAGCCACAATCTCTTGGACTTTCCTGGCAGGAGTGGGGATGCTGGGAGCACATGCTGGCTGACCTGGCAGCACACAGCTTTCTCTGCCTAGATCCTTGTTTGGGCTTTGGGGACTTTGTGGTGTGCACTGGCACTGAAGCGTCACGCTGGACCATTGCCTCTCAGCTACCTCAGCAAGGGTGTGTGCGGCACTGCTCTGACTGCACATGTCCAGGCCTTGCCACAGGGCTCCTCTGAAAGTTCATATCACTTTGGAGCCTGGTACAACAGTGGCAACTGGTGTGCTTTGCAGTTAGTTCTCTGCTGTTCTGTTCATCTCTCCTTCTTGGTACGAGTTTTAGGAAGGTAGCTGGTTGGCAATTTTAGATGAAATGTAGTCTCAGACTGGGTTCCGTCTGCCCAGCACCAAGGTAGCTCCGGCACACAGCTCCACTCTTGGAGCAGGGTGAGCATGGTTCTCCAGGACAGGCCCTGCCCTTAGCAGAGAGAGGTGGACACCGGAGCGGTCTGGGTGGTGTGACGATGTGTGGGTTTGCCTTTTGTGCCTTGCTGCTTATACTTGTCACTAAGGTGCTGTTTGTGGGGAACAGTTCTAGTGCACGCAAGACCTGGCAGGGCTGGAAAAGTGTCTAAAAGAGACTTGGGGCTCCCACCTGCAGCCCTTGGCAGCCTGGGGCCGCCCAGCCTCAGGGTCCCTGGTGCTGTCCATATGCTTCTCACCTGGGCCTGGGTGGGCCATCCTGGCTTTTCTGAGAATACCATGTCTTCATGGCCTGGGACATCTCGTGGGTAGGGAGTGAGGGGAGGCTGGCCCTGGAGGACTTCTGCTGTCCCCGCCCTCTACACAGAAGCCATCTCTGCTTGATATGCTGCAGCAGCCCGGGCTGAAAGTCCAGAGTGTAGTTTGAACTTTTCGGGGCCATAGTGTGTGCTGGCCTCTTGCTGACCCTTGGGCTGTGCTGGGTGGTGGGCAGCCCTTCTGCGGGCTTAGATGAGGACTATGTAGGACAATGTTCTCCATTGGTTGAATGTTTAGAATCAAGCATCCAAAAAAGCATTGTTTTCAACTGGGTGGAGAGGGTATAGGTACCCTGAGGGTGGACTTCTAGGCAGGGAAGCCCTTTTATGGGTGTGATGTTCAGGAGAGCAGAGAACATGTTCAACCCATGTGGGGTTTTTATTTTTAATCGAGTTTATTTTTTTTAGAACAGTTTTGGGTTCATAGCACACCCAGTGGGCGTTTCTAAACACCTCCCTCCCATTAATGGCCCTGGCGTGCCACACTGGTGCAGCTTGCAGCCCTGCTTTACCCAAGACCCATCCTTTCTCCCTTGGAGAGCAGTAAGTTAAGCTTAGGCTTTCTGAACCAGGGATAGAAGCAGCAGCCAGAAAAGCATAGAGGTGAGCTCCTGGATTCCTACTGTGGATGGTGCCTTACCCAGCAGGCAGCCTCTGACCAGGTGCTGCGCACCCTCTGTTGCTTGGCCTCTGCAGCACTCACGCGTGGACCCTGAGGAGCTCTTCACCAAGCTGGACCGCATTGGCAAAGGCTCATTTGGGGAGGTGTACAAGGGCATCGACAGCCACACTAAGGAGGTGGTGGCCATCAAGATCATTGACCTGGAGGAGGCGGAGGATGAGATTGAGGACATCCAGCAGGAGATCACCGTGCTCAGCCAGTGCGACAGTCCCTACATCACCCGCTACTTTGGCTCCTACCTGAAGGTGCCTATGGGCATCAGGGGTGGAGCAGGCCCTGCTGGGTGTCAGGGGTCCTGTCCAGGGGGTGTAGAGTCCACAAGGGTCACTTTTGCAGTGGCCGTAATGACCCCGGTGCCTGCTCTGTGGGGCCCTGCAGGCAAAGCTGAGAGTCCAGCCTGGAGGGGCCTCTGCTGAGAACAACGCTTAGACTGAGGTGAAGTGGCCCAGATGCTGCTCTGAGCTCCTGGTCTGCCTGCCATGTGCCTGCAGCAGGGATATGGTGGACATGGGGGTCTGGCAAGGCCACTGGAGCCCTTTCCAGCTTGGCATTCTTGCCAGGGACTGGCCTGGGGCAGCCCTTCTGTGGCACTGGGCACACCCCTCCACTCCCTGCCAGGCACTGACATTCGGTTCTCTGCCTCAGGGCACCAAGCTGTGGATCATCATGGAGTACCTGGGTGGGGGCTCTGCCCTGGATCTGGTGAGTGCGGCTGCAGACTTGAGCTCCTGGGCTCCCGAGGGCCACCTCCCTGTTGTCTTAGTCTATCAGAAGCTAAATGAACCACTATTCACTGTCCCACCTTGCTTGGTGCTAAAAGGAGCCCTGGGCCTCGACTGGCCTGTAGGGTAGACAGGGTTAGTACCCTAGGCACAGGCCGCAGAGTGGGAGGGAGACTTGTGTGGCGCAGACCTGGTTCTCTTATATGTTCCCAGAAAAGGTCAGGGTATCTAACCCTTAAAAAAAAGCCTCTGCTCTCCCTCTCTCACCCACGCGCTGGCCCTGACCAGTATCAAACTTTGATTCAAAAGTAGTGAAAGGAACACAACCCCCCCAGTCATGTGCAGGGGCTCTGGGCACAGTGATGGTCCTGCTCTGCTGTCTTCTTCCAGCTGAAGCCAGGCCCACTGGAGGAGACCTACATTGCCACCATCCTGCGGGAGATTCTGAAGGGCCTGGATTATCTGCACTCCGAGCGCAAGATCCATCGAGACATCAAAGGTCCTGGGATGGGCGGGGCTCCCCTCCTGCCCTGGCTCTGCTGACCCTGGAAAGGATCGGCGTGTGGGGCTAGTAGCCACCCAGAGAATGAGTGGCCTGCGCTTGCTCAGCTTTTAGAAGGTGTTGCAGTGTTGGGGCTGGAGCTCATGTCCTTGTCCATCTCTGAGCTGTACCCACAGAGCCCATGTGTGGAAGGGACCAGCTGTGTGCCCAGTGCAGGGCGGACTGGTGTAGACCAGTGGCTCTCATGCAGCTGGCCCTGCCCATGGGGAGGGGCATGTGGAGGGGACTGAGCCTTTCTTAGGGGATGCGCTTTCCCATGTTAGCTGTTCCCTGGGATTGGGGTCACTCACAGGAGTCTATGGGGGAGTTGCTTTGTTGTTGGAATTAATCATAATGAAACTAGATTCTGCGCTTCTGCTGGTGGGTGGGTCTTTAAGCCTGTTATATAGTGTTAGCTGTTAATCCAGGCAGGAGATGCCAGCCTGGTGCCACCTCCAGGGTCGCACCTGGCAAACTGGATTCTTCACTGCTATGGAGTAGGTGTTACAGCTTTTGATGGCAAGCCACACCTTCCAGTGTCACCGCAGACCCTTACAGTTTACTGCCCGTTCTTCCTGGTTCTTGTTTTGCAAATTTGAAGGATGAAATTCACAGACGAGGAGGAGTAGAAGAGAGTAAGGTTTAGTCAGGTGAGGAGAAAAGAGACAGAACTGCAGGGCAGGAAGAGACCGACTGGTCTAGGGGCTTCCAGAGCTTCTGGGTGGCGGCATTGACCACAAATCTGTGTATTGGAGAAGTGGCAAGGCCGTTGGGTAGCCCTCAAGTCTGTAGCCTCTACTTGGGTCTGTTTCAACTCCCTGTTGCCATCACTCAGGACAAAGGTGTTAGCCAGAATGTTGGGTATGTTTCCACAGATGAGCCTCTTGAAGTGACCTTTACTTTAGAAAAGGGCCAAACACCTGGAGGGCTTGGTGCCCAGGTGGGGGATCTTGGGTGTTCCTTAGCTTGTGGGCTCCTGCTAGCAGGGTCTCCTGGTCAGGGTGGCCCAGCATGAGTGTCTGGTAAAGCTGAAGTTCCCAGGGGCCTGGTGGGTGCCATCCTTGGACCTGTGAGGTAGCTGTGCACCGAGCTCTGGGGCCTCATGAAGCCCAGGGTGACGTCCACTATCCTGTCAAGCAGCTGCCAACGTGCTGCTGTCAGAGCAAGGCGATGTGAAGCTGGCAGACTTTGGGGTCGCAGGGCAGCTCACGGACACGCAGATCAAGAGGAACACATTTGTGGGCACCCCCTTCTGGATGGCACCTGAGGTCATCAGGCAGTCAGCCTACGACTTTAAGGTGGGCCTGGGGATGGATGGGTGGGTAACACCGCAGGCCCACAGGGTGCCACATGTACCACTGTCCTGTGTGCCGTCTAGGCTGACATCTGGTCCCTGGGCATCACAGCCATTGAGCTTGCCAAGGGGGAGCCACCCAACTCTGACCTGCACCCCATGCGTGTCCTGTTCCTGATCCCTAAGAATAGCCCGCCCACACTGGAGGGCCACCACAGCAAGCCCTTCAAGGAGTTTGTGGAGGCCTGCCTCAACAAGGACCCCCGATTCGTAAGGCCTGGCATGCTGGGTCTGGGGCGCCTGTGGAGGGAGGACATGGCTTAGGTGGGAAGAGCCAGCAGTGCCTCCTGGGTGGAGCTGGGTGGCACCTGGTGACTGACATGGTCCTGCAGAGGCCTACTGCCAAGGAGCTACTGAAGCACAAGTTCATCACGCGCTACACCAAGAAGACCTCCTTCCTCACTGAACTCATTGACCGTTACAAGCGCTGGAAGTCCGAGGGCCATGGCGAGGAGTCCAGCTCCGAGGACTCGGACATGTAGGGCCCTCGCTCCTCAGAGCCTCTCGCTGCCTGTGCACCCCATGGCCCTGGGTGCTTTGGCGGGGTGGGGTCTCCCCTCCAGGAGCAGGGCCTGGGTAGGTTGTTGGGGTGGGGTCTGGTGTTGGGCAGGGGACCCTCAGGCTGGCTGGAGGACATGCCCTGTTGAGGCACCATCTGGATGGCATGGCTTGGGCAGGGCCTGCCCACATGGACTCCGGTCTGGGCCAGGAGAATGCCTCAGACCCTGGTGGCCCCCAGCCCTGTGTCCTGGTCATTCCTGACTCATTGTCCTCTTCAGGGATGGTGAAACAGAGGATGGGGAGCAGGGTCCCATCTGGACATTCCCCCCAACCATTCGACCAAGCCCACACAGCAAGCTGCACAAGGGCACGGCCCTGCATGGCTCCCAGAAGGTCTGGCCCTGGGGGCTGCTGCCTTCCCACCCCATCCCTACCCAGTGTCTCAGGGCAGCAGGCATGGGACCCAGGGAGGTCAGCCCCCACAGTGCCCCTGGCCTGGGGCCTGCTCTTGGCCACTAGTACTGGGCAGGGGGAGTGGGAAAGGCAAGGTGGGCAGAGTGGTTTGAAGCTGGTCCTGAGCAGGCCAGGAGTCACCCTGCAGTCAGCCTGGCAGGGAAACCCCAAGCCCAGCCTGATTCCTGGGGGCCACTGTACATGGGAGCCAGCCCTAGCCCACATGGGGAGGGACTGGGGTATCTAACCCTCCCCATCCTCTGCTTCCCTCAGCCTGTGGAGCCTGTCAAGAGGCAGCCAAGGTCCCAGTGCTTGTCCACACTGGTCCGGCCCGTCTTTGGAGAGGTGAGGGTGGGGCAGGGCCCAGGGCCTTGCCTGGGCACCTATATGTGGCATGCTGGTCAGCTTGAGCTGGGCCCATCCAGTTGGGCTCCAGGCCTTGAAACTGGTATAGGTTGGGCTTCTGGGCTGAGGTTTCTGAGTGGAGGACAGCAGACCACTGGGACAAAGTGTCCTGGCAGGATCTTTAATGTTCCCAGACCTGCTGAGGTCCTCTGGCATCCCAGGTGGCTTTGTGACATGCACACAGCAGACAACCCTTCTGGAAGAAGGCAGGGAAGTGTTGGGGGTTAGGGACACATGACCTTAAACCTCTGTCACCAGCTGATGGCAGGTCAGAGCCATCCTGAGGGGCATGTCCTCTGCAGCTGGTCCAACCTCCAGCCCCAGGGCAAGGTGAACAGGTGAGGCCACTCTTGAGTGGAGGTCCTAAGTGGTTGCTGGTGGCCTTGTGGCTCTTGGGTCAGATTGGGATGTGCGGCACAGGCTGCCTCATCACCTGGGAGGAAGCCACATGTTCCCTCCCGAGAATCAAGGCCTGAGAATTCTTGGAGCACAGCAGGAGGGGACCTTGTGCAAGGGCCACTAGGGTTCCCATTGGCCGAGATGGGCACACTGCCACCCTGGTTGTTGGGGCCCAACGTTTGGGTCCCAGGTGAGACCCCTGGTGAGACTTGGGTCTCTGCAGCTCAAAGAGAAGCACAAGCAGAGCGGCGGAGGTGTGGGTGCGCTGGAGGAGCTGGAGAACGCTTTCAGCCTGGCCGAGGAGTCCTGTCCTGGCATCTCGGACAAGCTGGTGGTGCACCTGGTGGAACGGGTGCAGAGGTGAGCTGCTGTGGGCCAGGCCAGGGTGCCATGGGAGTGCTAAGCTGTTGCTTCCTCTGTGGTCTTGGCTCTGGAGGGGGTGGCCCCTCATCGTCCTTTCTTTTTTGTGCCCATGGGGCTGCCCTGCCAGGCAGGGCTCTAGCTTTGAGCTGTGCACCGAAAGCTCTGCACTCAGCCTCCTGGTGTCCAGCGTCAGGGACAGAGTCCCTGGCCCAGTGGCACAGCACTGTGCAGCTGCCCTCTGCCCTCTGCCTGCATGTCTGATGAACAGAAAGGGCCGTGTTGGGCTCTCCCAGCAGCCAGATGGGTGCTAGTTTCCCTGCCCCTCCCTCCTGGAGAGGCCCATCCCAAGGTACTGCTGGTCAGTGCCGCTATGGCTTGGCCTTTAAGCCTGTGCAGGCGGCAAGGGCAGAGCTGTGACACCCTTCTCTGCAGGTTCTCGCACAGTAGGAACCACCTGACGTCAACCCGCTGAGTGCCGTGCTACTCTTCCTGGAGAGCAGGCTGATTGGTTTCTGTTCTGAGCTGCAAAAGGACCACGCTGACCTGGAGGCCGTGCGTGCTGTGCTGTGACTGAAGGCGCACCAGCCTGTGTACCTCCCATACTGGGTCACCTTCCCTCCTGTGCCCTGTGGCGTCTTGCTCCACACCGTCCACCTCCCTCTCCTGGCCTGGTGAAACTATGCCCAGCAGCGGAGAACCCATGGAGACCAGGCAGCCAGTGGGGCCATCTTGGGCTACCAGACCAACAGCTCTGCTTCCTTCCCCCTCAGGGGTCCGGGAGGAGGTGACAGGCACCTGGCCCAGGATGCTGTCCTTGGGGTCATAGTGGCCACGTGGCCCTGACCTGCCTGTGGTGTCGGGCAGATGCTGTTTCCATGAGTACTTGTGTCATCAGATGTGTTGTTTTTTAAGAAAACTGAATTCTTACTCCCATAAGTGTTGTGAGGGTGAGCATGGGAGGCCCTGCCACTCTCAATAAAGACCTGGACCGAGTTCCACGAGGCCTGTGTGAGGACAGTGAGGCAGGGGCACAGTGGGTGAGGAGCTGCTGTTTATTTTCCACCACACATGTGAATGGGAGGTGCATCCCTCCTGGGCACAGGTCTTCAGCTTGGCTTCTCTAGGGCTCCATGGGGTGGGAGCCTATCCCTGCACTCAGTGGGCCTTGCCGTGACCTGGGCTTGCAGTGCCCACACCACAAGCAGAGTCCTCTTTCCTTCTTGGGGGATGTGGAGGTGTGTCCCAGCTAGCCTCTGGCCTGCACTGCATCTCGAGGGGACCGGGACTCCTTCTGGAGGTCACTGGGAAGCCTCCCATTTTGTTGGTGCCCTCCGACCTGGCAGAAAGATTGGCTGTGGTTCCCAGCTGCCTTCCACGGCAGGTCCTGGTCCAGGCGGGTGGCCTCACTAACGCAGAGCCTCCTGCACGAGGCTCTGGGGCCTCCTAGGTGAGCTGATGGCCCTTTGGATCACTTCCATCCACCTGCAAAAAGTCATGCCATCAGGCCTTGGGTGTGGGGTGAGCAGGGCGTGCTGATTGCTCTGGCTGCTGCTCCACAGGGCCACCCCCTGGGAAATCACCTCGCAAATGTGTACTTGCTCTCAGCCCGGAAGAAGTAGATGTGAAACTTGAACTGCAGCTTGAAAACATAGTCCTTGTGGATGTCGTCTGCCTCCTTGGGGACACTCACACTGTAGCCCAGCAGGGGGAGGCTGGCCAGCGGGTGGTCATCCTGGAAGAGAGCACTTGATCATGGGGTGGAGGTGCAGGCCCTCACCACCCAGCCCAAGGGAGGAACAAGTCCACTGCTCTGTCCTCACCATCACAGCCCTCCCCCAGTGCCACCAGGTGGAGCCTCCACTGCTGTGGAGGGGGTTGAACCCAGGCTGCCCTCCATGGGCCACTCTGAGATGCAGCCTAGTTGAGTTGGGGAGGCTGGCCTGGGGCTTGCAGTCCCCTGCCTCAGCCTCCTGAGTTGTGAAGACAGAAGGCATGGCTCCCCCATGCCTGGCCAACTTCCCATGGGGAGGGCAGGTCCCCAGCACCACCTGTGCCCAGCTTCGGTGTGTACAAGCACCTGATGAGTCTTGTAGAAGAACAAGCAGAGGTTGGTGAAGACCACCCAGAGCTTCTGCCAGCCGTCACTGTTCTTGAACTTCCTCAGCAGATACCCCGAGAGCTGGTTCTGATGGTAAAGAGGGCTCAGTGCAGCCCTCAGCCAGCAGCCCCCCAACTGTCTCCCCACCTGAGGCCCAGGCTTTGATGCTCAGGGTCACATCCCCAGCACTGAGGCTGTCCAGATTCCAAGGAGATGACTCATGGACCTGAGCCTGGACGTTTCTCTTGAACAATGGAGAGACAGGTAAGTGCGGGAGGTGACCTCCCACCATCAACCTGTCCTGTCCTGAGCAGTGGTATCCACCTGGCAGAGCCAGGTTCATCCTACCCCCATCCAGCACACACCCAGCTCCTGGAGACCTGCAGTTGGGAGCCTGCCAGTCCAGGCTGAGGTGGGAAGTCCTGCTGAGACCCTGCTACGATCTGCAGGTGTCTCAGGCTGACAGTGAACTCCCAGGCCTAGCTGAGGACCTGCCATGCCCTGGCACACACAGGGTGACCAAGGAGAGGCCCTGGGCCCACCCCAGCAGAATGGGGAGGTGTCTCTGGAGAATTCGGGGCAGGCAGAGAGCAAGCAGGCCCATGGATGTGTGTGCACAGTGCAGCAGCCCAGTTGCCAGCCAGCCACCCTGGGAAGGGATGGTGGCCCTGGGTCCAGGAGAGTGCTGTCCTGGGACAGTGTGGGCTGTCCTCTGCTGCTGCCTTGAGCCTCTGCCTGAGTCTTCCCCCAGGACATCAGGCGTGGACTATCCAAGCTGACCTGCCAAGGGGCAAGCAGGAGGCAGTTGGCTGTGGCCACGCCTGATCACCTGAGGGGTTTTCTCCTGCAGCCATTGGGGGATTCCTCCAAACTTGCTGGTGTGCACAACACCCGTACCTCCACAGCTGCACTGCGGTCAGCCCTGGACACACTCGTGTTCCGGTACCAGCACACGTGCATCATGGTGTTGGCCCGGTGCTGGCCCTGCCCCTCCAGGGAGCCTCGGGTATCCCGAGCATCTTCAGACTCTTGCTCCAGAGAGATCTTGTTGGAGGACCCTGGGGGGAGTCAGCAGTGTTGGACAGCTCTCCAGGGGCTCCTCCCAGGCGACTCTGGGAGGTGGGCTCTTGGAGTCTAGTTGGGCAGCTGGCAGAGCAAAGCCACATGGAAGGTCCGCCGGAGCAGCCCACAGAGCCTTTGGGGCATGGCTGGGGACATTCCTCCTGGGAGGGAGCATGCAGGAGCCTGGCAGCCTGATGGTGATCAAGGAGAGCAGTTTACAGAAAAGCTGCCCCAGGTGCCGAGGGGTCTCCTGGTGGGGGCTCAACCAGAACTTACCAGGAGGGCATGTGCACAGGGTGCCTCCTGGTGGGTCAGGGGATGTGCCGCCATTGTTCTTGGCTGCCTGGATTGCTGTGTTCAGGTCCAACATCCACTTCTCCTTCTCCAGACACGTGCTGCAGGGAGGGGTTAGGCTCTGTGGGGCTCCCCCAGCTCAGGAGGCCAGGACAGGGCCAGGAGGGTGAGCTGGCAGCGGGGAGTGGCAGGACAAAGCCCCGAGGTCTGTACTGGGCTGATCTGTTCTGGAGACCGGAGACCATGTGCTCGGATGCTGAAATGCAAGCAGGCTGGGCCCTGGTTCATGGTTAAGCTTTTGCTGCCTGATGGGAGGCGAGTGCCCAGGACAGACTTGGGACTCTGGGGTGCTGTGACTGCCCCAGAGGCTACTCCTGAGGGCCCCCAGGACCAGGGAGGGGCAGGCACCCTGCTCCTGTGCCTCAGCTTACCCTGTCTTAGGAGTCTGGGCCTGGCATGGCCACACTGCCAGGCTTCTACCACCAGCCTCTGGCATGTCCCCTTGACTGGAGGGTTGGAATGCTTGTGACACAGGAGACTGGCCACCATGGGGCCCTGCCTGGCTGGAATAACCTCCCCAGGCCCAGTCTTGTTGATCAGTATGATTCCCAGGGTGCAGGGAGCTGCTGTCAGCTCCACAGCTCATCTGTGGAACATCCCAAAGGTGTACAAGCACCCCCACCCACAGAGCAGAGTGTGTTCCTGTGGCCCTGGAACTTGGAAGCAGAGCTGAGTTCCCATGAGGCCCCAGGGCACCCTTGGAGGCCTACAGCAGGGAAGTGTGCCTGCCCCGTGCCTGGGGCCTGCTGGGGATGGGGACGTGGAAGACCCTTACCTGGCTGCCACCACGACTGTCTTCTGAGCTGTGTAAATGGTGAAACAGTGGGGAACAGAACACTGGTTCTCGCTCTCCACCTGTGGGTGAGAGGACACAGGGATGTCACGGGCCAGGAATGTGCTGATAGAGCCCAGCCTGAGGCAGGACACAGGCATGAGGTGCGGCCAGCCAGGAAGCCTTGTGCTGTCCAGGACTATATGAGTACAGCGGGGTGTCCCCCCAACCAGAGGGCACTCAAGTCTTTACTGGTGGATCCAACACTATCAGCTAAAAATCGAGCAAAGGAGCAATCTTGAGCGTTCTCATCATTAGGAAGGGGCTGGGTGAGCCATCCACAAACCTGGGGCAGAGCCCTGCAACAGGCGGAGAAACACAGCAGGGTGATCCCAGGAAATGACCCCAAAATGAACGTCACCAGATGGGACCTTAGCAGATACCTGAGCTGCCTTGGGAAGGGCTACACCAGGGGCTGATGGGCAGCACCCAGCCTGTCAGAGGCAGAGAGCAACCTTGATCCATGCTGACCGTGCCTGTGCTGCCCAGAGCTCCCATTCCTTTTGACAGGAGCTGCTCTGGTGACACAAGTGACCCTCTGGCAGCCAGGGCACGCAGTGTGGCTCACAGGGCCACTAACTCCAGCAATCCACTGAAGGAAGCTGCCCTGCACAGGGCCCACAGGACAAGATGAGCCAGGGCAGCAGAGGAGGCGCCCTCCTGTCCTCAGTGAGCACGCAGTGTGGTTGCAGGAGAAATCCCAAAGGTGCCTGGGAAGGGATTCTGCTTGGAAGAGTTAAATGTTTGAGAGTAGCAAGGAACATCTTGTTTGCATTTTTTATCTAGGTGCTGGGGATTGAACCAAGGGATGCTCTACCACTGAGCTACATCCCCAGCCCTGTTAGTTGTTGTGAGACAGGATCTCACTAAGAACATTTAAATAAAGCACAGTTGAGGAACGGCCGGCCACCGCTTCATGCCACTGAGCAGGTGTGGATGAGCATGGGAGGGGACAGGACAGCTTGCCAGAAGGAACTGTGGCACAGGATTCTGCCACCTTTCAGAAAATGGAGGACTAATCAAATAATAGGAGATGATGTTACCTCCCATTCTAACAGCACCTATCAAATAAATTATCATTTACTCAAAATACAATCAATTCACAGAGAAAATGACACCATAGGAAAGGTGTTCCAATCCTGTGGAACAAGGACATTCTGCTAGACATTTAAGGAAAGTACAGGGCTGGAGCTCAGGCTCAGCAGTTATAGCACTTGCCTGGCATGCATGAGGATGTGGGTTTGAACCCCAGTACCACATACACAACGAAGTGGAGAAATAAAGGCCAGATGGAAAACTAAATAAAGTTGACTTTCCCTTTCCTCTCTCTCTCTCTCTTATTCTCTCCATTTAAAAAAAAAAAAAAAAGGAAAGAGCAGCTGGCTCCTGCGGCATGTACTTGGTGCTGCTCTCAGGCACCCTGTGTCGTGGTTGAACCTGCAGGCCAAGCCAAAGGGCCCCTCCTGACTGTGGGACATGCTTGTGGCCAGTAAGGCCAAGCAGCCACTGAGACTACAACAGGTACAGAAGCCCACTGACTGGGCAGGCCAGAAGGAAGGACACAGCTCCAGGCATGAACCGCCAGCCCTGTCCCTGTACTGAGGGGGACTCTCCCATCCCCACCCCAGCCCTGTCCCTGTACTGAGGGAGACTGTACCACCCCCACCCCAGCCCTTTCCCTGTACTGAGGGGAGCTCTACCACCACCACCCCAGCCCTTTCCCTGTAGTGAGGGGGGCTCTACCTCCACCCCAGCCCTTTCCATGTACTGGGGGGTTCTACTACCCCCACCCCAGCCCTGCTCATGTATTGAAGGGACAGATTTTAGGACTAACCACACCCTAGTCCTTTTTATTTTGAGACTGGTCTCACTAAGATGAGCTGGCTGGCCTTGAATTTGTGATGCTCCTGCCTCAGCCTCCCATGTTGCCAGTAAAGATTTGTTTTAAAGTGAACTCTAAAGCTGTGGCCCGTCATAGGACAGATGGGGCATGTTAACTGTTTGGGCAGCAAAGTAGACTTGCACACCACACACCTCATGGGGCTGCCTCATGCCTGGTGCCTGGGCAGAGCATGGTGGTGGGCAGGAGAGGCCAGGAGAGAACAGTGCCCTAGGCGTGGGGCTGCTGTGGGCGGCCTGGGGCTAGGGATGCGCGTTCTTGCACAGCGTTGTTTCTGGCTCCCCAAGATGGTACAAGACCACTTGGAGCACGTGAAGGTGGGAGTGTGCAGATCTGCAGACACTGATGCAACCAAGCTGGAAGGAAGATGCTCTCAGAGGACAGTAGGGCAGCAGCTTTGGCCAGCAGCTGCCTCAGCCCAGGTGTAAACCATGTGGACAGAAGCCTGCAACAGCAGTGTCCAAGCTCAAGGACCAAGCAGCCCACATCCAGCTGAGCAGTTGGACCCAGAGCTCAGGGCTGTGGGCTGGGACCCCATGCCGGGTGAGCAGCCACTGAACAGCTCCAGAGGACAGCCGTAGCCGTGGGGCCCACTCTGGGCTTGGGTCAGTCAGGCTGCCTTGAAGACGGGCAGCCCAGCAGGTCACAGCACGGCCTGCACGGGTCTGCTGTGAAGCGAGACAGGCAGGGTGTGAGCACGGCACTGCATCCCTGGCTCGCCTGTGCCACTCACCAGCATGCCGTGGAGGGGAAGGAGGCCCTGGATCCGGAAGTGGCTGGTCCCTGTGACACCTTTGCTCGTGTACAGCAGCAGGTCTGAGAACTGAGGACAGGAAGCCTTGGCGTGAGCTTTCATGTCTGCATGGTTGGACTCCAGTGGACTTTAGGGGGCCATCATGTGGTTACCAGATCAACACAGTTTGCTGGAGATTTTTGGCAAAAAGGACTTTCATTTCATCCATTTGTTCCAGCAGCCACCAGTCCCAGCATCCTGGCCTGGTGCTGGGAGCAAGTGTTCTGGTTGCTGCTGACCGGCTGCCTCCCCAATGCACGGAGCAGGCAGGAATCCCCTAGAGGGGTCCAGGCACAGGCAGAGAGCCAACACAGGGACCTGGGGGGAACAAGGGCATACTGGCAGGTCCTTAGCCCTGAGGAAGCCACTGCTTTGGGTCAGCACTGCGACCGCCTGCTGGCCCCTGGGCCATCAGAACCCTGCAGCCACCAGGGCCTGGACTGTTCCAGCTTTTGGCTTCTGCTTGTCCTGCAGACAGGTGCCCCAAACAAGAACAGGGAGGGGCTGGTCTGATCGCCTCCCCACTCCTGGGGACATCCCCCGGCCCTGCACGGGGAGGCACACAGCTTCTCAGACGGAGCTGTGCCCACCCCAGCAGAGCAATTGACTCAGGCTGGGGCCACAGCTCAAGGGGGCACCTACCAGAAAGAACATGCGCTGCTGCAGGCCCTTGCTGGTGAGCTTGTGAAGGCAGCCCTCGCGGATGAGCTCCTGGAAGGCAGCAGAGGCACAGGCTGAGGTCAGAGGGGGCTTGTCTGCGCCACCCAAGCTCAGACCCCTTTGGCAGGGCCATCTCACCTTCCTCCAGCACTGCTAGCCACCCCAGGCCTGTGCTGACTCTGAGCAACCCATGCTCAGTCCCCAGTCCTCTACGGAGCAAGGCCCTGGGCCGCGCAGTTGGGCCCTGAGGATGGAGGAGGCAGCAAAGGATGTGCTCTTCTGCAGGGAGGCCGTGGGGACGCAGGCAAGTGACCAGCAGTCACAAGAGAGGGGCTCAGCTGTGTCCACCTTTGGGGATGGCCTCAACAGCAGAGGAGCCGTCAGGGACCAGAAGGCTGGAGGCTGTGAGGGAGTTCCAAGGGCTGTGGCCCCTGTGAGGACAGTCTGGCAGGCCCAGGGCGTGCACAGAGCCTTGAGAAACATTTACACATAAGCTCTGCTGGTGAACGTCCACAGCAGCCTCAGTGGACGGGTGGACAGTGTGGCCTGCATGCATGGACACAGCTGCCACAAGGACAGACACCTGCGCAGCCACTGCAGGGGTGAGACTTGGACACACGGGGCTGAGGGGGCAGAAGCCAGAACAAGGGGCCACCCAGTGACCCCATTCACATGGTGTGCCCAGAGCAGACTTCCCTTGAGACAGGAAGCATCTCAGTGCTATCCGGGTGTGGGCCACAGAGCACAGGGACTCCACTTGACACGATTGTGGCTGTCCTGTGAGGCCAGCACACAATGCCAGGGTGACCCTGGCAACTTCCCACGCAGCTGCCCAGCATGTGGTTAGAGTGGCATGCAGCCTGGCCATGGACCTTGTGCCTTGGTGTCGGCTTGGCTGAGGTCACGTCCATCCCACCTCAGATCTCAGGGACCCACTGGTCCAGCTGCAGCTGGGAACATGCTGCCAGGAAGCTGAGCAGGACACTGCACGCCCGACCAGACCACCTCTCCTTCCCCTCACGGTGCCAGTCTCGTCCATGCTGCATCTTCCCAGGACGGGGGTGACCCACAGGGAGGGGTCTGTGAGCTTCTTGTTGGGTGCTGAACCTGTGCTGAGCTAGTGGCGATGGCCACACACTGTGGGGGCCGCACTAACTCCCGTCCGTGAACAGCTCATGCCCTGCACAGCGCAGCCACTCACCCTCCCAGGAGCAACGAGGCTCTCCACGCCCTCCAGGTCCTGCTGCAGCTCCATCAGCTTCTGCAGATTCTCCAGGCGGATGAGGCTGTGCTGGAGCATGGCGGTCACCTCTGTGATGGTGCTCAGGGCGTCTGTGAGAAGAGGATCCTCAGTGCAGGCCCCCAGGCAGTAGTGTGATGAGACCCGCCCCCCCTTAACAGGAGCGAGGGTTGAAAAATAACTGCTAATCCAGGCACATTCTCAGCCTCCTTCAGGGACCACTGCCATGGTAATAGGCAGCTGTTGAGTAGGCACAGACACCCGCAGGTGCCAGAAACTTCCACATGTTCACTCTAGATCTTGCGGGGCTCCTCGAAACAGGAAGTGATGCTCATCCCAGGCTCATCGTAGGTGCAGCAGAGAGAGGCTCAAGAGCAGCAGGGACACTCTCTGCAGCATGGCACAAAAGCAGACACCGAGAGCAAGCAGCCTGCAGCCTGCACCAGTCACAGCAGCTGCCCAGGCCAGTCTCCCCAGGGACTGCTGCTGTGTACACAGTGACGCATCTCCTTGCAGGACCCCCTTCCTGCGTGGCTGCAGCACTTCATGGTCCGCAGCCTGGCCCAGCGCCCCCAACAGGCATGTTCACGGGGGGGGGGGGCAGGACTGCTCCAGCCAGCCCCTCTGCAGGGTGCCTCAGGCTTCCAGAGCACAAAGCAGGAAGCACATGGAGAGGGCAGCTTCTCTCAGAGGACATTGAGACGCGCAAAGGGATGTCAGCGTGGTCTCAGCGAGCAGCTCCTGGGCTCCCCTCCCAGCCAGCTTCAGCAGCCCCTGGTGGCAGGCTGTTCTTCTGTCTCATCATGAATTCTCAGTACCCAGAGCTGCACACATTGTGAGGCCACACTGCCCTGGGGAGGGCACTTCTCCAGCCCCCGCAGGTGCCCCTCCTGTGTCCAAGAATGCTCAAGTTCTCAGGAAGACCAAGAGGGCCGGTGACGTCTGCACAGCAAAGGCCATTTCCACAGCATGCCTGTGCCCACCGGTAGGGCCGAGGGAGGGTATCTGAGTGCCTGCCCGCCCACCAGCTGGAGACCTCTGCGTGTCTGCACCAGCCTGGGTCAGCTGTTGCTGATGTGGAGCCCCACAGGTCTGAGGGGCAGTGACCCTCCAAGGTCCGTGCCCCCAAGCCCCTGATGCTAGGGATCAGAACCACGCCTCCCTGCACAGCACCCTCCTGCCCCACTGGGGGTGTGACTGGCAGTGAGCGCCATCCAGGCATGTCCCTAGAGGTGCAGGGAAGTGGCTGACCTGACCGAAACAAGAGCTTCCTATCTGCTGCTCCTTACTGATACCACCTGGGGACCAGCATGGAGGACACCTGCACATTCTCTCTTCTGCACTTGTGACAGGCAGCAATTTCCTGCACTGATTGTGTGCTATAACTAGAAGTTGTATTTGTAAGTTAGAAAGATCCAGATCAGGGCTGGAGCTGTGGCTCAGTGGTAGAGTGCTTGTCTGGCATGTGCAAGGACCTGGTTTCAAACCCCAGCACCACATACACAATGAGGAAAAACAAAAACCAGATAAAAAATAGAATTAACTCTTTTATAAATTTTATTTTATTTATTTTTGGTACCAGGGATGGAACCCAGGGGTGCTAAACTAGCTACATCCCCAGCCCATTTTTATTTTGAAACTGGGTTTTGCTAAGTACCTCAGGACCTTGCTAAATTGCTGAGGCTGGCTTTGAACTTCCAAATTGCAGGGATTACAGCTGCACCTGGCTCTGTCTTTAAAATTTTTATTTTTATTTTACAAAAAAGGTCCAGATTTTCTTTCTTCGTTCCTTTAACACAAATTAAAAAGGATGAAGTTGGGCTGGAGTGCTGGCTCAGCACTAGCCTGGCATGCATAAGGACACAGGTTCAAACCCAGCATCACATACACAACGAAGTGTTGGAGCAATGAAAGCCACATGAAAAACTAAATAAAATTGATTTTCTCTCACTGTCCCTCTAAATAAATAAATAGGATGGAGTCTATGTATGTTGGGGACCTCCAACAGGCTACCTAGCCCACAGTCAGTGTATTTTTGAGGAAAGCATCCAGGATGGGAACATCAGTAGGAAAACAGCTTCCTCCTGGGGCAGGGGGCAGGCCCTGTGCCCTTTGGGGTGCAGGAACCTTGGCAGCAGGAGGCTGCCTGTCATGGAACCCCACTCCTGCCGTGGCCTCCTGCTCCCTTCCAGTCCTGGCAAGGGGTCCCTCTGGGCTGGACCAACAGAGGAGGCCTCTCCTGCCCACTCACCGCAGCAGTCGCTGTGGTCCCGGTGCCCAGGAGCCAGGTGTGCGCACAGGCGGCTCAACAGCAGGCGGTAGTGCACCAGCCGCTGGATGGGCTTCAGCAGGAATGCGCTGAGAGGCAGGTAGCAGACCTGCTGCAGCTCAAACTCCCTGCACACCAGCTCCAGCCTCCTGCAGTGCTTGGTGGCCTTGTCCAGCTCCGTCAGGACCTCGTCATGCCTCTGAAAGCAGCTGGTGAGATCCTGCAGAGGCACAGACAGGGAGCGTGGAGGGAGGCGCTGCAGGCCAGCACCTAGCTGGCATCCTGACTCCCCAGGGGGCCCGGGCTGCATCCCACACTCCACCCTGACCGTTGCTCCACAGTGGCCTCGTGGTGCCCACACACACTGGCCCAGGCTTCCAGTGGCCAGGACCAGGGCCTCCTCCCCAGGACACAGAGGAGGCTGGAGGAGAGGAGGGCTGTGGCCTTGCAGGCTAGTGCCTGAGTGCCGGGCAGGGAAGCCCCACTGCAGCTCTGCCAGGCTGGCAGCTTCCCACAGAACCTCAGAGCAGGGTGGGGCCGTGGGGTGCTGCCCTGGTCCTGAGACTTGGATCCAGCACCCTCTACTTAGCCACGTCCCAAAACCTTTTACTTGATTCTTTTTTTTTTTTTTTTTTGAAACAACTTTATTGAGTTTTTCACATGGCCTAATTTGCTCCAACACTCAGTTGCGTACGTGGTGCTGGGGTTTGAACCCGGGTCCTCATGCTTGCCAGGCAAGCGCCGAAACCTCTGAGCCACCGCTCCAGCCCCTTTACTTGATTCTTGATTCTGAGAAGCTTCGAACTTCCAGGGAGCCAGATTAGACACACATCACCGTGTCCACGCCACACCCGCCGTTTTGTTTTTTTCCAGTACTAAGCATTGAATCCAGGAATGCTCTACCACTGAGCCACATCCCCAGTCCTTTTTGCTTTTATTTTGAGACAGGGTCTCACTAAGTTGCTCAAGATGGCTTGGAACTTGTGGCCCTCCTGCCTCAGCCTCCCAAGTCTCTGGGAACACAGGAGTGTGCCACTGTGTCTGGCCATGCCTCACATTTTAATAACACATGCTAGTGCACACGTGTAGATTCTGAGTGTTACACAGACCCATGTATTAGACTAGACTAGTCCCTACCTTCTAGAAGTTTTTTTATTTGGGGGGGGAGTACTGGGGAATTGAACCCAGGGACTCTTAGCCACTGAGCCACATCCCCATACCTTTTTTATTTTTTATTTTGAGACAGGGTCTAAGTTGCTCAGGGCCTCACAAATTTGCTTTGTTTGCTTTTGTTTGCTTTTTCAAAGAGACAGAAAGAGAGAAAGAATCAATTTTATACACATTCTCATTTGGCATTCCTTTCTCTGACATTTAGCTGTGTACATGGTGCTGGGGTTTGAATCCGGGTTCTTGCGCATGCCAGGCAAGTGCTCCAACAACTAAGCTACTGCTCCAGCCCCCTGAGGCTGGCCTAGAACTCACACTCCTCCTGCCTCAGTCTCCCAAGTAGCTGGGATCACAGGTGTGTGCCACTGCACCTGGCTTTTCTAGAAGATTTTAATGAACATAAATAAACCTATGTAATACAATAAACTGGATTAAAAGATCTCTGTATATTTCAATTTTAGGTGAATCCAAGTGCTTCTGGGATAGGTGGAACTTTCTAGAGCCCAAACCCAGAACAGGGCCAGAGCAGGAAAGAGGTCTGAGCAGGGTGCAGCTCTTCAGGGAGGTGGCCGCTGGCCTCTGGGGAACACCAGGTGTGCAGTGTGGACTGTGGACAGAGGTCCCGGAGGTGAGGGGAGCCATGTCCTGGTGTGTGCAGCACAGGGCTCTAATGAGGGTATCCTGCCACGGCCCTCTGGAGGTCACCGAGGGCATCTCTAGGCACACCAGCTCATGCAGCTCCAGCACTCTGGAGAACCTCTGAACTAGGAGCCCAGGCGCCCAGGTGGAAACAAGCCACAGGCCAATCCCACACAGCCTCCCGCCTCACACGCTGGTGGTCTCAAGGAGCCCAGGGATGATGCACTCCCTGCAGAAAGGTGTACCCAGGAGGAGCCTATGCTCAGGAACGGCGGCCAGGGCCCTGCTTCCCAGGCTGCTGCTCAGGGGGAACGGGGAACAGGGAACGGGGAACCCTCTGAAGAGTGCTGTCCTGAGGGGCACCTGCTGTAAGGAGCTATGTTGAGACGGCCCTGGGGACCCTGCTCTGTTTACCCATTGTGCCCCACGGGGCTGCTCTGGAGAAGGCACTCCCAGAGGAGCTGAGGGGAGCCAGAAGCCGCGTGCAGAATGCAACCCAGGGTGGAGAACTCCGAGGGCAGCCTGTGCTCGCCTGGCCTCTGCAGAGAGGACCAGGTGTGTGGGCCTCAGCTCCAGCCAGGCCTGGTGCTCACCTTCAACTGCCGCATGCTCCGGAGCAGGATGTCTCCGATTCGGGGACTGTCACCTTCTGCACGGGAGGGCCCCTCCCTGGAGTAAAGAGGAAGAGCCAGGCTCAGTGTCACCAGAACTCAGGGAGGACGCTGGCACGTGACAAGGTGGAATGGCTTTGCTTATTATCATTATATGTCCAACTATAAAAACTGTTAAGTGTCTGGCATTTCTCCAAAAAGATGGTGACCAGGTGGAAAGGTCCACCCTCTTCACCTTGCTTTTTCAGTTCTCTTCTCAGGAATAGGACACAGGTGGTTGCAACCCTCTGCCTCTCCCACAGGACTTCTGAACTAGTGTCCTGAGAGCAGAGGCAGTGATGAGGGCCCCAGGACTCGGGTGCAGGGGTTCAGGGCAAGGAGCCTCCTGGTTGTGCAGCTGGAATGGGATGCGGGAGTGTGGGGCACATAGCATCATTACCACAACGCTAGCCTCTGCTCCACATTGCACAGGAAGCCCCTGTGGAACTCGTAGACAGGATCCATGCTGGAGAAAAGCAGGGTCATCAGGGCCACAGGCATAGCATCCTCCTTGACCACCGCGCTGCGGAACCACTGTGGGAGGAGCTTGCGTGACGGGAGGCCACACCCCAAGAATGCCTGACCACAGGACACCCTGCAAGGAAGCTCCAGCCACAGTAGCCACCTCCCTGTAGCCATCCTTACTGATTCTGCTCAGTTTCAGATGGACACATCCCTGCTTCAGTTTCACAAAAACTTGGGTGCCAGCGTTCTTCTGTGACTTTTTTATTTCTTTTCAGCACTGGAGATGGAACCCAGAGCCTCAGGCAGGCTTGCAAGTGCTCTACCACTGAGCTAGGTGCCCAGACCCTATCTCACTGTGTTGCCCAGCCCAGCCTTGAACTTGTGACCCTCCTGCCTTGGCCTCCAGGTCACTAGGAGTGCAGGTGTGGCCACCAAGCCTGGTGACATCAGGTCTCAAGGCACATATATATGCTTCCTGCTGGTCAAGAGATGTATTTCAGGATGGGGCCTCTTCAAATTTAAGACATATTAAGAGGATCAAAGAAGCAAGGACTGAGGGCTCATACCACAGTAATAACTTCTAGGTCCTTCAGGTATGTCCGCTCTGTAGCGAGAATCTCCTTGGCTATGTAATAGACCTCATCTTCTGCCAGGCACTGGAAGAAACAGAGATAGTCATGACACTCATTTCAGGCTGAGCCTCCAGGTTCTGTTCTGGGGAAGGTTCCCGAAGAGAAATTCAGTCCAGGTATCTCCCTCACACGATCATCTCATTTCATATTACTCTCTTGGAGCAAAGAATTGTGTTTAAATATCAGTCAACTTTAGAGCTGAAGCTCATTGTTGGTTAGTGATGAGATCTTTTCATGTGTCACAGAGCTGAGTGTGTGGCATAACAAACCCTAACACGCAGTCATCAAAGTGACCAACAGCACCCATTCTCCATCCTGACACAGAGGGTGCCTCAGACTGGCTGCACATTGGCTAGGTGCAGGCACAGACCTTCCCTAGGGCCCTAGGGCTCTTCTAGGGCCGGCACATCTCAGTGTGGGCACCTGGGGACAAGTCAGTGCCACTGTACCTGGCTCAGCGCTCCTGGCCCACAGACCTCGCACTGCTGTCCCTGGAGGCCTCTTGCCACCTGGGCCCTGTGAGCCCCACTCTGCTGAGACCCAGTGCTGTCCATGGACAGCACCCATTCTCACCAGTTCTGCCCAGACTGCAGTCCTCCTTAGCAGTCAGCCCGTCTACTACACAAGCGTCCAAGCGGCAAGGTCAGCTCCAAACTGTCCCCTGGGACCCACCCTGGAGTCCCTGCCCACCATGAGCTGGCTACCCCTGAGGAAGGGACACACAGGAAGCTGTGCACAGCAGTCAGGAGGGAGTGCAGCGTCCTGGCGAGAACCAGGCAGGCTGCAGCGGACGGGGCACACAGCAGGCGAGTGTGGAGGGAGCTGCGATGGTCCCTGGCAAGGGCAGGCCGATCGGCAGCCTCCTGGGTGTACAAGGGTTTTGGGGGTCCATGGACATACTCCAACCCCAGGGTGTGAGCAGACCCGGATGGCAGGGAGGAGCCTTGAGGACCTCTGCACCAGTCCAGTGGGTGGCATGGGCGTGGATGGGACCCAGGAGGGACAGGCAGCTGGGCCAATCCAAGGAGAGGCCAGACAACATGACCAGAGAGGGAGTTCCAGGCAGCTCTCATGGGATGCAGGAGGTGAGTGTCACTATGAGAGCCACAGCCTCCAGAAATGGCTGGAATGAAGGATGACCCTGGGGCCCCGTCTCCTCTGCTGTGCCCCTTTAGCTCAAGACAGATGGTGACATGATTGTGGAGCCCATGAGTGGGAGGGGAACAGAGTGTGCACCCCATATGTCCTGGAGCCTCGGGGCACCCTGTGGGTGGGAGGGGCCAGGTGCACAGCTGCCA
>PVKS010021103.1:0-35712 GCA_004027875.1 Aplodontia rufa | reverse complement strand
GAAAGGAAAATCTGGAACCAAGAAACCCCGGAGCAATAGTTGTGAGGAGAAAGAGATCATGAACTACAAACACCAAGAAATTAGAGACCAGAGAGACCGAACAAAGACTGGGAATTCACCAAGATCATTATTGCCTTTGCCAAAAGATGTCCTGCACAAGTAACAGGGTAGAGCCAGGCCATGAGAGTTACACAGAAAAGCTGGCCCCACAAGCCCTTGGCTGTCTGAGATGCCAGGTGGCCAAGGCACGGAAACTGGGTGGACGGGGTGGGGACAGCAGCATGTAAGATTAGGTGTTGACTCCAAACCTAAGAACACCATTGTACTGTCTTCAATTACAAGTCACCATTAGGATGGCATTATCATTATCAACAGAAGAAGAAAAATCGGAGCAAGCCTATAATGCCAAGTAGCATATACCTGGGAAAATTATTAATGTCATCTCACACACTTGGTGTGAATGAGACAAAATATGCAAATGAGGGAAGTGACATATTTTGTTGAGTATCTACTGCCAGTAAGGCAGGTCCTAAAGAGAGGAAAACAAGGTCCTTGCACTTAGGGGATGCCTGTCTTCACTAAGTTTTGGTGCAAGGTAAGGCCTCCAGAATCTGCCTTTAAACCATGCTCCTGAAAAAATGGGTCCTCTGTCCACCATCCCAAAGGGTTCCAGGCCCTTTGTTTTCCTCCCTGTCTCCTTATCTCTCCCCCTATCTACCTCTCCCTCTCTCCATCCCCCCCTCCACGCACACATAGCAAAGGACCTAATCATATGAAAAAATCATTCATTATTTGTCTAAAATTCAAATTTATCCTGTCTACCTATATTTTATCAGGCAACTCCACATTTTATCCATGTTTCCTGATCGAATGCAGAAGGATAACTGGCGTAGAAGAAGCAGACAGCTAGAGAAGACATTTATTCTTTCTAAACAAATTCTCCAAAAGAAGTAATTGGAGGAAAAAACAAATCAAAAACAGAATTCCTAAGGTGAAGCACTAGCAGAACAGTTAAGACCACAGGGACATAATAAGGAACGCATATTTGCCCTCCACCACCTGGTAGAGAACAGAATTCTCTGGGTGGTAGGAACATCTTTTGTTCTAATGAGGGGACTCTTGGTGGGCTCCTGGGTGGGGACTTGGAACCTGTTACCCCCGGGCCACCCTCCAGGAAGGTGAAAGGAGTTGAAAGTCAAGTTAGTAATCAATCATGCTTCTGTGGTGGAGTCTCCATTAGTCCCTAAAGGATGATCCTTACAGAGCTCCTGGGTTGGAGAATACATTAGTGTTCCAGGAGGGGGTGCATCTCAGCACTGCAGGGACAGAAGCTCCTGTGCTTGGACTCTTCAGGGCCTTGCCCCACACACCTCTTGATCTGATTGTTTCTCTGTATCCATTATCAAATATAAAGTATAATTCAATGTTTGCCTGAGTCCTGTGAGCCACCATAGCAAATGACTGAACAAGAGAAGGAGGTCAGGGGACCCTGGACCTGCAGCCAAGGTGGACAGAAGAGGGGGCAATCCAGGGATCCCTTCCTTGCGGCTGGCATCTGGAGGTGGGGAGGAAGTTTTGTGGGACTGAGTCCTTCACCTGCTGGGTCTGCACTGACTCCAGCTAGTTAGTGTCAGGAGTGAATTGTAGGATTCCCACCTGGTGCCTGGGGAGTTAGAGAACTGGATGGCGTGGGGGATGCCACACATTTGATGATCAGATGTGAAGTATGAGAGGAACGAAAGTACTATTTCCTGTGGAAATGTAGTGAGGAAACCTCAAGGGAGCTCTGAGGACACCAGGGTGGGATCCCAGCTGGTGCACAAGGCAGGCAAGGGAGGCGTCCAGTGGGGACTCTCCAACAATTGGGTCCTGCCCTCTCCAGCCCACAGGACTGGGCATCCTAGGTTAAGACCCAGCTGTGCCTCTGGAAGGATGTGACTGAATTTTTGGTTGTCTTTTTCTTTCCACAACACAGACGCCAGAAGAGGACGTCTGTGAACAGCAAGGTGGTCCTGACCATGGGATGGTGGGATTTGGTGACTGCAGGGAAGCCTTCAGTAAGGAGGCAGCATGTGGTGGAGACTTCTCTCATTAGGCAACAGCTCCATCAAATCTGTTGGTATCAGCACATCATGGGCGCTGATAAACAAGGAACTATGCCCTCTCATATATGCGCAGGGGCTCCACCAAAGCTAAGCCTTCAATTTAGCCTTTTCTGTAACTTTCACAATATTCTATACTTACATGTATCAAACAATCACTTTTGTTCAAAGGAAGACAACATTTGAGCTTGCTACTTTGCTTAAAACGTCTGTCAATTAGAATTTCAATTGATACCTCAGCCTAGACCCTAAAAGCAAGGAGGGATTGGAATAATATATACCAAACCCTGAAAGAAAATGGGTGTCAGCCAAGATTGCTATGTCCAGAAAAACTATCCTTCAGAATTGAATATGAAATAAAAATATTCCATAACAAGCAGAAACTTAAAAAATTCATAACCACTAAGCCTGTACTGCAAAACATATTCAATGCAGAAGAAATGAAAAATAAAAATGAGTCAGCTTAGGGATGAATCTCGTTAGAACAATAGTCAATTAAAGGCAATTAAAGGAGAAATGAGTCTGAATTAGCCATTAGAAATAATTCAAAATGGCAGGAAATAAAAATCATCTCTCTATAGCACTGAATGTAAATGGTCTACTCTCCAATCAAAGACAGGTTGGCAGAATGGATTAAAAACAAGACCTAACCGTATGCTGTTTACAAGTGATTCACCTTACAAGCAAATACCTCCACAGATTGAAGGTAAAGGGATGGAAACAGATATTCCAGGCAAATAGAGACAGAAAGCAAGTCAGAGTAGGTTCTTCAAGTCAAAATTAATCAGAAGAGACAAAGAAGTTCACTTTATGCTGGTCAAGGGAATCATCCAACAGTAAGTATAATGATTGCAAATATTTATGCCCCAAATGTCAGAACACCTATGTACCTAAACAAACTCTTCTTACCAAAAAAAATCAGATCTCAATATAATAGTACTAGGTAATTTCAATGAACTTCTCTCACCATTAGGTCACTTAGACCTAAACTAAGTAAAACCTTGCAGAACTAAAAAATACTGTTAATCAAATGGATCTAATAGACATCTACAGAGTATTTCATCCATCGACAACTGAACTCAGAAGATTGATAAACCCTTACCCAAACTAGCCAAAGAGAGAGAGAACTAAATCAACAAACTCTGAGATGAAAAAGAAACTGCCACAGAAAGTTTTGAAATCCAGGGGATTATTAGAAATCATTTTGAAACGTTATACCCCAATAAGCTGGAAAATCTAGAAGATACTGACAAATTTCTAAACATATATTTCCTACCAAAATTGAACCATAGGATAAGGAAAAACTAAAATAGACCAATATCAGGCAATGAGATTGAAGTAGCTATTAAACAACTTTCAACAAAGAAAAGTCCAGGACCAGGCAAATTTTCAGTTAAGTCCTACCAGACTTTTGAAAAATAACTAATGCTAATCCTCCTCAAATTATTCCAAGAACTAGAAAGGAAAGGAACATTACCAACTTCATTCTATGAAGCCTGTATCATTCTGATATCAAAACCAGATAAAATATATATCAAAGAAAAAGAAAACTTCAGAACAATACCTCTGATGAACAAAGATGTGAAATTCTTAATAAAACATTGGCAAACCACATTCAAAAATAAATTAAGACTGTACATTATGATCAAGTGGGTTTAGTAAAGTTGCAGGATACAGATCAATATTAAAAAATCCATCACTTTCCTAAACTCCAATAATGAATCTTCTGAGAAAAAAAAATCAGGAAAACTACCCCATTCAAAAACAAAAACAAAAAGCAAAACAAAACAAAACAAAACACCTTGGGAATAAATCTAACCAAGAAAGTGAGAAATTCATACAATGAAAACTATAAAACACTTAAGAAATAAATTGAAGAATACCTTAGAAGAAAGACCTCCTATATTCTTGTATAGACAAAATTACTATTGTCAAAATGGCTATACTACCAAAAGTGTTATACAGATTCAATGCAATTCCCATCAAATTACCAATGTCATTCTTTACTGAACTAGGAAAAACAGTCCTAAAATTGACTTGAAAGAATAGAAGACCCAGAATAGCCAAAGCAATCCTGAGCATAAAGAGTATTACTGGAGGCATCACAATACTAGACCTCCAACCAAAACAGCATGGCACTGGCATGAAAACAGACATGAAGATCAATGGAAAAGAATAGCAGATACGAAGACAAATTCATGTAGATACAGTCACTCTATCCTTGACAACACCACCAAAAACATATATTGTAGAAAAGAAAGCCTTTTCAACACATGGTTCTGAGAAAACTGAATATAAATACCCAGAATGAAACTAGATCTGTATCTTTTACCCTTCACAAAGTGGGTGAAAAACCTAGGAATTATATCAGAAACTTTGCAACTGCTAGAAGAAAACATAAGGTCAACATTTCAACATTCTGGTGCAGGCACCAACTTCCTTAACAAGATTCCTAATGATCAGGATATAAAATCAAGAATCAGTAAGTGGGATGCCATCAGAGTAGAAAACTTTTGCACAGAAAAGGAGACAATTAAGAGCATGAAGAGAGAGCCTACATAATGGGAGACAATCTTTACTAGCGATTCTTCCATTGGGGATTGATGTCAGAATATACAAAGAACTCCAAAAACTTAACACCAGGGGCTGGAGCATTGGCTCAATGGCTACAGCACTTGCCTGGCATGCACAAGGACTCGGGTTCAAACCCCAGCACCACATACACAACTAAGTGTCAGAGAAACGAAGGCTAGGTGAAAAAATAAATTTGATTCTTTTACTTTCTCTCTCTCTCTCAAAACAAACAAACAAAAACTCAACACCAAAAAAAAGCCAAATAATCCAATTAATAAATTGGCAAAAGAACTAAACAAAATAAAAATGGTCAACAAAGAAATACATGAAAAAAAAAAAAGGCTCCACATCCCTGGCAACCAGGGAAATGCAAATTAAAGCTACAGGGACATTCCATCTCACTCCAGTCAGAAGGCAATCATCAAGAATACAAATAATAAGAACTGTTGTTGAGGATGTGAAGGAAAAGGTTGGTGGGACTGCAAATTAGTACAACCACTCTGGAAAGCACTAGCTAAGATGCCTTAAAAGATTAAGAATGGAACCACTATATGACCAAACTATCCCAAGCCTATTTATCCAAAGGAACTAAAATAAAAATACTAGTTATACAGCCACATCAATGTTTATGGCAGCACAATCCACATTAGGGAACCAGCTCATATCCATGAACAGAAGAATGGATAAAGAAAATGTGGCTTTCACACACAGTGGAATAGCCACTCTCCATAAAGAAGAGTGGAATTATGGTGTTTACTGGTAGATACACGGAAATGCAGAACTTTGCGCTAAGTGAAATACGCCAGTCTCAGACAGTCAAGGGCCCGATGTTTCCTCTCACAAGCAGAAGCTACAGCAAAATAAGGTAAAGGGGCACTGGGAATCGCTTGATAATAGGAGGGATATCAGAGGCGCAGAGAAAGGGCATTGAGTGGAAGGGAGGAGCAGTGGAATGAAATGCACCAAATATGCCCTGTACGTATATGAATATACCAGTGTGCTTCGTCATTATGTGTATCTGTAAAGCACTAATTAAAAAAAAACACACACGACTTTAAATAAATAGAAGACAGGCCAGTAGAGCAGAGGAAGGAGAACAGGGCAGGGAGGAGGGAAGGAAAGAGGAAGCACTGGGGCCTGGAGTGGAGCAAGCTGCATTCCATGCATGTATAAGTGTGTCAAAATGAGCCAAAATGCACTAATAATAATAATAATAATAAAAGGAGGAGGTGGTAGAGGAGAGAGACTCAGGGGCCAGATCGGGAGCAGGGGTGCCCAGAGGGTTTGCAGGACTCTTCTGGACAAAAGGCCCAGGAGCCAAGCTGGTGAGGGAAGGGCTGGCATAGAGGGTGGCCCTGGTGCATCCTTAGGGCCCTGAGTGTTGCTGAGAGTGGGGAGGGGATGCAGCTTGGAAGGAGGATCCGGACAGAAGTCTCAAGGCTGGGGGAAGTGGTCCATTTGCTGGTAAAACAGAGGCATCAGGATGTGGCAGGTGGGGACAAGCAGAGGCTGCCAGGGCCTGGGGGCAGGGTGTGGACGCAGGGGCTCTGAAGGGAGTTTCCTGCAAGAGTGGAGCAGGGGTGAGGTCCAGCTGCTCCATTATTTGCTTCAAACACAACAGTTAAATTAATCTGCTGCCATAGCCACAGGGATTTCTTGCAAGGAGCTGCCTCTGAGGCTATCAAGCATGATGGGCCTGTGCCATGTATGCTGAAATTCTTGGAATGTGAAAATGCGGGCAGTTGTTACTGGTAAGATTTCACCGAAAAATGTCCGCATGCTCCTTTGAGCAGAGCTACTAAACTGAAATGGTTTCCACAGCTTCATGCCGTTTATTTGCAAGAAAAGATCACTGAGCTTCCCAGCTCGCTTCCCCACCTGCCAACTCTCTCCCACTAATGCCTGCTGGTGCCAGAGACACAGCGCCATGCTCCTGTCTGTCACAACCAGCACAGATGCACTGACATCCTGCGTGTGACTTCAGAAGGCCCCCTCCTCCCCAGCTGACGTTCCTTCTGGCCCTGCTGGCAACTGAACAGTTGTGCTGTGAAAAGAGAACACGCACTTGGTCCTTGAAACTCAGAGCATGACCAGCCTGTGTGTGCCCATTCCAGGCATTTCCCACAGCAGCTGCATTTCCAGAAACTTCCTGACAGATGAGACTCAACACCTGCCAGTGGCACAGAAGGTGGAAAACCCAGTTCCAGGTCTCCAAGATGCTCCTGGAGATGGGCCTCAAAGAGCTTCCTCCTAGGGCTGGAACTGTGGCCCAGAGGTAGAGCCCTGGCCCAGTGCTCATGAGGCCCGGGTTCCATCCCAGCACCACAGGGGTGGGGGACAGCTCCTTTTGTTCTTATGACTCCAAGGCAACGAGGTCTATAGAACTAGAGTGTTAACTTCAATCAGCCCCAGCCGTGAAAACAGCAGAGCACCCAAAGTCCGTGCAGGGCACACAGGGACATACGCAGGGGAGGGGCTCCTATGCCTGCAGCTCCCAGAGACCTGACACACTCCCACTCAGGGACTTGCCTGTGTCAAAGAACACTCAAACAGCAGTCACTTTTGGCAATGCAAGCACATTCCTATCATCTGAATAGGCAGGACCGAAGATTATGTGCCCCAGTGGTCCTGTTTTGAACTATAAAAGAAGGGGCTGGATTTCAGAGGAGCCAGGACAGAATCCTCTTCCCCGGTGGGTCCTTCACTGCTGAGGAGTTGACAGTTCCAAGGGCTCTGTTGGAGCAAGTGCAAAAAACTTCTGAAACTCAGTTGTCTGTTTTTATGCATCTATCAAACGGGCAAACTACCTCCAGCAGCTAGCACAGGCTTGGCACACACTAGATTCTCAACAAATATTTGCTGATCAAATGAACATTCAGAAAGAACTCAAGGACAATCTCCAATTAGTTATTTTTCCCCTCAAAAGTTATTAAAACTCTCAGGTAAAATTCCATCCAGTGGTCCTAGGCAGGAGGCCCCCTCAGCAGCAGGTTGTACACCACCCAACCTGATTTGGAACACCCAGCAGATCCCTGAACTATTCTGAGCTCCATTTGCCTGGCAGTGTGTGGGCACCCTGATAAGGTATTCAATAAACATCCATTGTGAGGGAAAAACAGAGCAATCGATGAGGGTCTAAAGCAGCATTTTCCAAATGGTATAACGTATTTCCCCAAGGATAGAAAAATACGACTGGAGAGAAGCAGCATGTCATTTTAATCACCTGTGTTCATTTTATGTGTTTAAAATTGATAAGTATATTAAGCACATATGAACTCTCATGTTTGTAGAAGCTGCTTCTATAATTAGGTTAAGATCATGCCATCGGGTCATGGGTGACTGAAGTTTGGGAAACATATATAAAATGTGTCACCTACATGTGATGTTATAACCTTGCCAATCCATCGATGGTGAGAAATACTCCACACACAACGCTTCAGAAGCCGGGGCAATCCAACCACTTGTATTCAGAAGTGTCCCCATGAGATGTATGTTCAGAGGAACGGAGGTGGCAAATGGCTCCCACAGGGACCAGCAATGCCAACACACACACAATTCCCATCCTAGTCCTCCTAGCTCCTTGTTCTCACCAACATGTTCTGGATTCATGACCAAGTCTTCAAATTATATGCTCAGAAAATTAGTAGGTTCAAGCAAAAAGAAGACCCTGAGTGCCTTTGCTGAGTAAAAACTGCATATGAAAGTGGTTATGGCAGCTGAATAAAATCTTTCTCAGTGCCACTCTCAGGAAAAGGTCAAATTAATTTCAAGTAATTAGCAGAGTCAGTCTTGAGGCATAGATCAGCTCAGGAATTGCAAAATGCCAGAGTTAGGTCAGGTGCAGCAGTTGGAGTTGATTTTTAAGAGGAAAGAACTTAATCATTAAGTTACTTTCTCAAGAACTGAAAAAAATTCTACCGAGAGCGTGAGTGCACACACACACCCACACACACTCCGTTACACACCTTTCCTACATTCCGATGCCCAGCAGCAGTGAACATGTCTAATGCCTGTGCCCAGATTTCTAGGAGCGTTCTGCAATGAATCAGGACTCAGGAGAAATGGCTGATTTTAGGACAGGAACAGGAAATACATTAGATGAACAGCGCATTTCAGAGTGACAGAAAGGAAGGACATGCTAAAACACACACACACACACACACACACACACACACACACCAACTAATGTGTGTCTGTCAAAGGGAAATTAGAGCTTACTGAAAGAACTCCCAACCACCAAAGCAGGAATAATTTGACCAAATTAAAAAAGAGAATATTGGATTGCAACCTAAAAATAAATGCCCATAACACCATACTGATATAAATACACAAATAAATAGGAAGAGTGGACAAATCTCACATGCCCAAGAATTCACAGTGATTCAAGCAGCTGCTTGCTCAAGGAGAGGAGAATCCCTGCCCCGCCTAAGTGTGGGCTGTGCACCGTGACCAGCTTTTAATGAACAGCTCCTGAAAACTGTCAAAGTCATCAACAGCAAAGGAAGCCTAAGAAAATGTCACAAGCAAGAGGAACCTAAGGGGGCATGAGGCTAAATGGAATGCAGGGTCCTGGAAGGTCTCCCGGGACAGAAGAAAGACACAAGGAAGAGGAAAGGAAATCCGAATGGGTCTGGGTTTTAGTTGAGAGCCATGGATCAATACTAGTCCATTATTTGTACCAAATGCAGTCACAACCTCAGATGCTAACTGCAGGGAAACTGGGCTCCAGGTCTACTGGAACTAGCTTCGCAATTTTTCAGTAAATTTAAAACTGCTCCTTTGTAAAAACTGCTCTTACCTACAGGCTTACCTGTAATGGTCTAGCAAGAGCAGTCTTTGGGTGGGGTGAGGGGTAGAATTAGCCTTTATTCTATTGTCCCAAAGCTCCAGCAGGTGGACTTCCTAAAGACAGGTGGTCTTTTGCCTCTTTATGGGTGGTGCCCTCGACACATCTCAGTGGGGCTGGATACTGTCCCCAGTGGGGTAAAACTTGGTACTTGGGAAGCAGGCGAAAATTCTCAGATCTTCAACTCAGAGCCCTTCAACTCTAACAGGATCCAAGAAAATCTCATTCCTTACTGTTCAATTTATCTTGTTAAGGAGAAATTAAATTTTAATTTTAGATACCATAATTTCTCTCTAGGCAGGCAGTGATGACAAATAGCCGTAAAACACTGGTTCCACCACCAGGACACTGGCCTGTCGCCCCCAGTACAAGCGTAAGACATGGAGAACTGGGAGCACAGACGATCCACACAGAAGGAAGACACCTCCACGTGGGCTCTGCCCTGGCAATGGCCCAGAAGGTGGCCCTTGTCCTCACCCCGATTTTATACACTTGGCTACTCATGTGAGAGGTTTAAAACCATACTTTGTCTTTAAAGTAAATGAGAAGAGGACTTTTCGAAAAATCTCGGAATTTTGGATGAGCAAAAACATCACCCTCATCATCACAACTCTATTGAGCAGCTTCGAGGGAACTGGGTGTGCTGGTTATACCTACGACTTCAGGGAAACCCCAGGATGAACACAGTGACAGCCCGCTCAGCCTTCACATTGTGAAATTATGAAACACACAGTTACACATACTGAGTCTCCTTGGGGAAGAGAAGCTTTTTAGCTGAAAGTCAGATTTTAGAATCATGATCCCACCTAGAAGTTATATTTTTCTTTTAAATGACCCCAATTCCCTAAATCTCTCTTGCCTACTGAAAGATATCAGGCCGAAAAGGAAAACATAGAATCTAAAATTAAACACAATCTACAAATAGAAATGGAAATGGCAGGGGAAAGGGGGTGGGGCGCGCCCCGCATTCTCTGGTCTAGACTAAGTCGCTCATGCTTTAAGACCACGTTTCTCAGTACTTACTGAGGTTCACTACAATCAGTGAGCTTCTCAAGAGCAGGACTGGGTCTCACCCCGTGTCATGGGGACTTGGCTTGGGCTCTGGGACACAGTGGGCGTTCATGTGTCCCTGGAGAAGTGAAATACAGAAAACAAAGTTCACCCTGGTTCTCTTCTCCCAACATCAAGAAACCATGCCCTACATGTCAGTCAAACAGGCAAAATGTTTCCCAAGGATTACAAAAAATAAATAGTAATCTCTAAACACTGCAGATCATTATATCACCTAATGCTGTCCCAATATGTTTAGTTGTTTTAAAATAAGATTATTTTTAAAGTTGCTGCTCCATCATAATGTTAGAGGTTATGGGAAGGGGAGAGAAAATGATGCAGGGACTGCACCCTAATCCAATAAAGAATATTTTTAAACTGATGTTAAGGCCTTGCTGAGCCGTCAGGAGAGTTAAGAGGCTGAGTGCTTTTGGAAACAGACCCCAAGCCCCACAGGAAGACATGGAGAGCCCCCTGCAGTGGACCCCACCGTGCCAAGCACGATACCTTGGCTTGCTTCCCCTCTTCGAGGGATGCCCAGAAAGACTGAAAGGCCCTGCAGGGAGCGGGGACGGAAGAGCGGATGGTGAAGGAAGCCAGCTCTCCTGGGGTGGGGGAGGCCGGCAGGGGTGCACGAGGAGAGCTTACCCGTCTGCCCCCTGCTCCCTGCCCTCAGCCGTCTGGAGTCACGTGCCAGTCCTGGCACCATGCGCAGGGACAGAGCTGAGGCTTTGGGGAGGCAGTAGAGCAGCTCTGGGGTGTGACGGGCAGGGTGCCCACGAGCCTGCCCTCCATGCACCACAGGGCCCTCGTGTGCAGATGTGGCAGCAATGTCCACCTCCAGGCTGGATCCAGGCAGAGGACATCTACGTGGGAAACGTCTAGTCTGGTGGTTCCACCTACAGCCCTCTGGCCAAAGCCACCATGCTTCCTGGCCTGGTACACGCTGTGAAATAAGACGGGCTTCATGGTTTTAAATCCTTCTCTTCTTTTTAAAGAATATTTCATGGCACATGAAAACAATCTTAAACTCCAACTTTAGCGTCTGTCAATAAGTTCTATGGACCCAGTCGCGCCCATTCGTTTCCATATCACTTCAGCCGCTGTGACTCCCACAGTGGCATTGAGTACTCACTCCCAGCCAGCATGGTCCCCACCCAGACATAGGGACCGGGGAAGTTCATTCCTTCCTCAGCCCCCCTTCACCCCTGCTAAACACACACGCGGGACAGCCAATCCCCGCACATTCAACAGAGAACCCCCAGACAGCAATATTGCTGAGGTCGGGAGTCAGGCTACAGCATGAGTAGAAACCCAGAATGGGTCAGAGGAAAAGGACAGCATGGCAGGCATTTGCTGAGGGCCAAGCCTGCCGTGTCAGACAGCGAGGCGACCATCACCATCCCTGCTCAGAAGAGGAGACAGGCTCAGCAAGGGCTAGCGACTGGCCCAACGTCACACAGCAAGCAGAAGCTGAATCCACCCCTGCTCTCCCTCTCCTTCCCCTGTAGTGGGCATCAATTCTCGAAAACAGCTGAATCGCCACACTAAGATACAAGGGTGCTGCCTTCCCCCGACTCCATATTCTCTCCCCGGAAGGAAGGAACTGTAGTGTCAGGGCAGGCTTTGGAAAGCATGCAGCAAGAGTGAGGCCACTAGCAACCTCTTCTGTCTGTGACACCTTCATGTGACCATCAGCTCAGGCATGGGCTGGGACCCGACAGGAGGCAGAGGCCAAAGGAGGGCAGACCATCCCCGGAGTCTGCACACCTGGAGGTCTCCAGCACACAGCGTGGCCCCTGTCTTCTAAGGAGCTCCACAGTAGGTCCTAGAGGAAGCTCACGTTCATGAGAGGCACACCCCTGGCTGGCCTGTGAGAGCACACGCTCCACGGCCCACACGCCAGGAAGACTGACCATTGGACTATGTGGCCCAGGGCTGAGTTCCGGCGTCCAGCCCGCAGCAACCCCTGCAGAGAAGAAGAAGCCACTTTCTACAGGGCTGGCCCCCTACACCCACCAAAAGACAGTGACAGAATGTCCCCAGGATGGAGAGGCCTGTGTGGGGAGCCATTAGGAGGACATCAGCAGCCCCAAGGTGAAAACAGCGCTCTAGCAACCTCCCAACAACGGTAAAGGCCCCATCCTTGCTAGAAGGAAGTGGGCAACGTCCACAAATTCCAGGTGGCTTGCAATTGAAGAGTGGTCTGCAAGCTCTCAGCAGACACGGGGAGGCCCCTGCAGCCCCTGCTGGTGTCTGAGGAGAGTGTGAACGTTGGCTCTGTCCTGGCTTTTGGTAGCTGCCATGAGGTCTGCACAGCAGGCCGTGACTGGTGCCCTGGCCCAGGGCAGGTCTCATTGTTGAACATCTAAGGTGCCACGCTTGGCACTGAGGCAGGGGGGAGGACGGCGTGAGGCTGGGTGGTGGAGCGCATGCCTGGAACACATGAATGAGTGGGGCTTCCTCCCCAGCACTGACAAAGCAGGGCCTCAGCCAGTGCACCCAGGGAGAAGCCGAAATAGAAACTCACAAGGACAGCACTGTGTGATCCTGCCAGAGGGCTGAGTCCCAGGTCAGCCCGAAGGAGGAGTCAAAACCCATCTTCATGCTTCCATTCAAGTTCCCGTGCCACACCTTGCTTCTCCTCCTGAGCAGCGGTGCACTGCATGTGGGGGTGGCAGAGCGGAGCCCATTTCTGAGGCCAACAGGAAGAACTAGCTCTGCCCCTGGGGAGTACCAGGCTTTTCCCATGAGAAGCAGAGGGGACTGCAGAAACAGCAGAGGCGGCTCTCTCCCTGCACCTGCTCTGGTCTTGCGCTTGGGGGGACACTAGCGCTCACCTGCGCTTCCTACATGCCAGCTCTGTGGCATCTATTTCCATACCTCCAGGCTAATTTTGCACAAGTTAAAAGTGCACATGGTAGGACTGCTCATCACAGAGACGTGTCTGAACTGCTGACAGGAACAGGAAGCATGAACCTGGCCAGGAGCCAGGACAGGCTTCCCATGACCAAGTGCTGTGAGCTGGGATTCACCAATGAGTAAGACTCAGGGTCAGAAGAATGTGGGAGCGCGGCTTATCTAGGCCATAAGCTGCCACTCACGCTGGCAAGGCAGAGGAGGAGGGGCTCCAGAGCCAGGCCAGCCAGGCCCACAGCACCCTGGCACTGAGCTAAGGAGGTGGCTTTGAGGGCAGATGTCATGGTGGCTTCTGAAGGTTTGGAAAGCAGGAAGGGGACACGTTATAGCCGTGCTCTACACAGATCACCCTGCCTGCATTTATGCAGCGGTGTGGAGCAGCGCTGGGCATGGAGACGGTAGGGCACATGCTAGCAGTGCAGGCCAGCAGAGTCGAGGGTGGAAGCAGGAGGACAAGCTCATCTTCTGGGGGTTAGCGGGGAAGGAGAGACTGTGATAAGAGAGATAACTGGGGACTTTCCTCCGAAGGTGCCTGGAGTTCTTCAGAAGTCCAAGACTGAATCTCAGGAGAGCAAGGGAGGTGGCTTTCAAGTGAACCCATAAGATGACAAATGCTAAGAATACACAAGCCGGGGTGTAGCTCAGGGGTAGAGTTCCTAGGGGGTTCCACCCCCAGCACTCTAACCAACCAACCAACGAATCAATCAAGACACAGCACACGTGGTGCCTGCCCTGGCCTTCATGCCCTGCAGAGCTCAGCGAGTGCGGCTCTCACCTGTTCGTGTGAGTCCGGGCACAGGTGGGCTGTGAGGTCACAGGGTGAGTGACAGGGCAGGGGGCCTTGGGTGGAAGTGTGCCTACAGAGAAACTCCAAGGACAGCAATGGTGAAGGGACAAAGCAGAGAGAGGCATGAAAAGCTAGAATTAAAAACATTTGAAAGGAAACAGGAGGACAGGGGCCAAAAGAAGAGAATTTTAAAGATGGGGAGCAAGCCGGGTAACAAAGATGAAGCAGGGTTGGCGCTGCCTGGAGGCTGCCTGTGAAGTGTTGGGACTGGAAGCTGCTGCCAGAGGTGGGAGGAGTCAGCGAGCCACCCAGCAGCCCCCCTGGGAAGTCCGGCTGTGCCGGGGTGGAATGAGAAGGCCCCCAGATGCAAGAGCTGGGCGTGGTTTTTCAGCTTTACAACAGAGCAGAGGAAACGTCTGAGCAGAATCTCTCTCTGCTGTTTTAGTTAGCTGCTATTTGCTGTTAAAAATTCACACTAGGGGCTGGAGCGGTGGCTCAGCAGTTGGAGCGCTTGCCTGGCATGCATGAGGACCCAGGTTCAAACCACAGCACCAGGAACACAACTGAGTGTTGGAGAAACAAAAGCCAAATTAAAAATAAAAAAGTAAAATTGATTCTCTCTTTCTTTCTCTCTCTCTCTCCCTCTCTCTTAAAACAAAACCAAACCCACACTATGCTAAGGCTCTGGCCTCCTGTTCCAGTCCGTTTGTCCTTTATTTTCCACTTCACAAACTATCTCCCTAATTCCATTGTCACAGGGAAAGCTGGAAACTGGAAATTTCCTGGAGCATTCACAGTCAGAGCTCCACAAGGCCACCCAGCCATCAAACACCTTTTGACACGTCTTCCTGGTTCTAGGTTTGATTCTTTTCAAGACATGAGCTTGGAGACTGGGCCCTATGGGCAGTTTGAACCTTCAGTATGGACTCGCAGTTGGGTGGTAAGGTTCTGTTCCCAGAGTAACATTGACATTGTTCCATCTACCTCTTACAACGACCTGCAGAGGAGGCAAGGCAGATAAGCTTATCGCTGGGCAGCCAGCACAGGGACAGGAGGCCAGGGGCTGCCCACCACCCCACACCCCTTCCTGTCCCTCCACTCTCTCAACTAAGTTCTCAGGGCAGTGACAACTTGAGACGTGGTTTGGAAGGGACACTAATGTCTATTTCAACCACAGACCCCAGAACAGGTGGTGGTAGGCACACTAGTCTTCTATCTGGGGCTTTTTATTTGTTTGATTTTGGAGATACCTGGGCCATCCCCGAAGCTGAAGAAATGAGCTCTGAGCGTGGCCACCACACTGACATTTCTCAAAGGTTCCAGCTGATTCTAATCTGCAGCAGGACTGAGAGCCAGAGGACACAGCAATGCAGCGAACCCCAAATTATACAGGGCTCCTTCCCTTTGAGGATACCTTGACAGCTGTCCCTCCCACCCACGTGGTCAGCGCCAAAACACAGGGTTTGTCCTCAATGCCACTATGACTGGCAAGTCTAAATGACTGTTCTTCTTAATACAGCCCCAATCAGACCAGCCATTGCCACTGCCAGAGCAGGGTGGGAGCCACCTCCCTCTCCTTCCTGGACAGTGGCCCTGGCCTCCTCACCCTCCTCCTTATCTCCATTCAGGGACCCATGTGTGAGTCTCTATGTAGCAGTCAGAGCTGGGACAAAGCACATTTGGGCAAGTGATCAGAGCTCACAGACTACAAGGGTGGCCTCACAGGATGACAGAAAGTCCATACAGGCACAGAAGGAGGGTGCAGAGCAGAGCCCTGGGTTGGTGGTGAGGTGGGGCAGTGGTTAATGTGAACACCTAGACCATGAAAGAATATACTCTTACACCAAGACTTGTTTGCCCTATGCTACGGGCATGGAGAGTTCACCTCTGAGAAGCGGAGTGATGAGCTAGAGCCTCATTGTAGGAGGTTCTGGAGATTGGTCTGGAGGGAAACCGCACTGGAACTTGGACCCTCTTCTCTAGAGGCCTCCCCACCAGACACCTGCAGCCTGCGCTGAACATGTGTTTGCAATGTGGACAGCAGTGATGCTCAAGGTGTGTCTAGCTGGGCATGGCGACGCACACCTGCAGACCCGGCTGAGGCGGGAAGATTGCATGCAAGGCCGCCTGGGCAACTCAGCAAGACCCTGTCTCAAAACTTAAAAAAGCTAAAGGTCCAGGGATGTAGCTCAGTGGTAGAGCACTCAGGTTCCATCACCAGTACAAAAACAAAACAAAACAAAACAAAAACCAGTGATGCATTTCTGTATAAGCCAGGAACTCCTTTCATTGCCATGAAAACTGCACGTATCTGGGCTGGAACAGTGGCTCAAGTAGAGCACTTGCCTGTTGTGTGTGAGGACCCAGGGTTCAAACCCCAGCACTGCGTACACAACTGAGTGTTGGAGAAACAAAAACCAGATGAAAAAATAAAAATAAAAATGATCTCTCTCTCTCTCTCTCTCTCTCTCAAGAAAAAAAAGTGCATGTCCACTCTGGCAAAAACAATTACCAAAAAAAAAATTAATGCCATAGCTTGGTAAGTCCCATGAAACCATGATACAAATACGTAACTGCCAGAGAAAGAGGCCACAGCTTGTCACCTCTCAGGACAAACGTGTTTTCTCCAGGTGGGGTCACATGGATGCCCTGAGGGGCTCCGTCCCTGCTAGTGCTGTGAAGCCCCAGGCCCAGCTGCCTGTGGGTCTGAAGCTCCTGGCTCCCCTGCTCCCTTCCAGCAGCTGCTCTCACAGCCGCTCTTCTCCGTGGCTTCCCGAAACCCACCGAGGAAGGCGGCATCTGACCACAGGCTTTCCTGGTGCAGCTCCCCATCGAACACTAGGAGTAAGTGTTCTTTCTTTCTTTCTTTTTATTAAAGAGAGAAGGAGAGAGAGAGGGAGAATCAATTTTCTTTAGTTTTTCACGTGGCTTTCACTGCTCAACATTTCATTGCATGTGTGGTGCTGGGGTTTGAATCGTGTCCTTGTATGTCAAGCACCTTAACCACTGAGCCACTGCTCCATCCCCTGTTGTTTCTTTCTTAACATTTTTTGCAATCTGAGTTTAACTGTTCCCCTCCCTGGAACAGGAGGTGCAGGGGGTGGGACACTTTGGGCCTTCCTCACTGACCCTGCGCCCAGCCCCCGGCATGTGACAGGTGCTGTGTTAAAGGCCAGCCAGGCAATGAGAAGCAGCAGAAAGCAGATCTGAGAGTCAAGAGGAAGAGTCGCGCTGCAAAGTCCTCGTCCACGTGAAGGAACCAGGCGGTGTGGCTGAAGACTAAAGTCTCGACTGCCATTGGTCACGAGGACAGACACCCATGCACACCATGCGCCCACTTCCCACTCCCACACTCACTCACGCTTCCTGTCCACGGTGAATCCTGGCACACACGCTCACACGCTACCAGACCACTTCCATGCACACCTTCTGCAGGTTCCGCCACTGCCCACCACATGGGAGAACACACAGTGACTACGGAGCTATCACCAAATTACACATCCAGACCAGCCCTGGGGCATTACGACAGAAAGCTGCTCCCAACTCTGCTAGGTCCCGTTCTCTTAAGTAATGTCCGCAGCCTGGACCAGTTTCAGGACAGTTACTGTCAGACCTGGCCCTACAGCCCTCATGGTTCTGAATCTGGAGTCGAAACCCAAGGAGCTGGGGCATCTACCAAACAACAGCGCAGGCCTTGCTTTCCGCAGGATGGTGCTCCCGCCCCCTGATGGTCAGTCAGGAAGTTAGTGTGGCCAGCAGCAGGTGTGCGGACCCGCCTCCTGCCACCATGTGAGGCCTGCCAGCGGACAGGAAGGAAGAAGCCAGGTCCATGCCGGCAGTAACCCATAGCCCTCAGCACCATGCTTCTCTGATTCCCCCAGGGCAGAGTTGCCAGAAAAAGGTACAAGGTACCCAGTGCACGCTGCATTTCAGATGGACTTTGCTGGGCAAAAGCGCCTGGCACCAAAAAAACTTAAAAAGTGCTTTCTTAATAATGTCCCAAGCATTGCATCGATGTGCTTATAATATAAAATTTGCTGTTTTTCTGAAATTCAAATTTATCAGATATTCTGTACTTTTATTTGCCTAATCTGGCAACTCTACCCCAAAAGAGTCTCCATAATGGTGTCTACCACCCAGGAAATTCTAGACTGTTCTTATTTTTATATTATTAGAACCTATAAATATTTTAAATGGACATACATTCTCAAACAGAATACTACTACTCTTTCTCTACATCTATCATATTGTTTCAAATTTTGCGGATTAACAGCATGATGAAATGTTGTTTACTATCTTAAGTTTTTCTCCCTGGAAATGTCACCAACGTCATCAGCCTTGCCTTGTCCTTTGCACACTCAGTTAGCAACAACTCCATGAAACAGAAATGCTAAAAAAGTGCAGAGTTGGCCCTTGGTTCCTTCATTCAAACCACCAACCTTTCCTACAATCATTTCCAATGCTCTCTAGAAGGTGGGTTAATGATGTAGACCATTTTATCATCGCAGCCACTCCAGAAAACTACCTAGGATTTTCACTCTTGACTGCCCTTTTAAAAAATCTGTTTTCTATCATGAAAAATGATCTAAAAATAGTTCCAATAACACAAGGATAAAGCCATCTGTCTGATCTCTCCAAAAAGCTCATATTTCTATAGATTTTATCTCTTTCCAACTGTTCATACAAGTTCTGAAATATAAGAAAGTCATGCCAATTTGGCAGATAAAACGCACTGAAATATTGAATTTAATCATTAATATTTCAATTATTTTATATTATTCTTTTATACCATAGAAAGCGAAAATCAAACATGTCAAAGTAAAACAATGTAGACTCCATCGAAACTCACTGCACAGCTTTTAAAGTTGCATGAAAACTTTTCTGCCAACAATCAACTGAAAAGAAGTGAAACGGTGATTAAGTAGACATGAATATAAAAAGCACTCATCGATCCAGTAAACTGAACAGGGAAGCCGTACATCTAGTGGCATAATCCTTGATGTTTTCTTGAAAAAGAAATTTTGATAGATGTGATAATGCTGGGTCATGCACTAGCTTTTGTTCTATAAAGTTAGCATTTAATGGATAAAGATGAAATTTGAATAAAAGAACATCAGCACAGTTAATGTGATTTGAAAACTTCAGCAGACTCAAAACTTGGGGTGGGGTGGGTAGCAAAAGCAGCTGACCTTGGCGCCCATGTTCTTGCCCAGGATCTCGAGGTCTCCGTTCAAAAGAGAGGCACTGGCGACTTCATAGGCTTCTCCATGGTCCCATAAGCTCACTCCTAAATCAAGAGAAAAGCAGCCCATGTTTCATTCTCAGGGAGCAGTGTGGCATCAGAAACTTGTTTCATAAAGACACGGTGGAAACATTTAGAAGTTGAGTAAGTTCTAACACCATAATCCATGAAATCATGGTAGGTGTTAGAACTCACGAATTCTCTCTCCATCTAACCATGAAAATACCATATCTTAAAGAAAACAAATTTCATGTTTCTCTTCCAGACCTACAACACATGCTGGGCTGCTATCATGGTCCGAGTGTGTAATTCAGTCCTTCACACAAGCAGTAACTTTTGAAAACGATGAATTAACATCTAAGAGCAGCTCTCTGTTAAAAGTCTCAAGGCTTTAGCTGTATTAAGACTAAATCCATTTACTTAGGTCCCAGTGAATCTGTTAAACACAATGCCAAAGCTCCTTTCTGTACTGACGGAGTCTAATTTTATAAGCTTCACTAAGTGATTCTATAGACAAAATTAATTTGCCAGCTCAGACTGGCTAGACTGGTTTACATTTTTAAAAATCAAGTCTTTCAATGAACTCTCCTGCGCTCTGATTTCTTGGGGTCCTGTCTGTTGCACGGGTTAACAGGCTGACGCAGGGCTCAGTTCAACGGCATTTCCCTAAACAGTCCTAGAGGAATGCATAACACTGCTCTTCTGGGGAGCGGATCGCTTTCCCGACCAGCGCAGCCCCTCTCCAGGCCTGCTCTCCTATGAGGTCATGTTCCTGCTATTCAGTGCCGCCAATGTGGCCCCCAAGGTAAAGGATGGGACTAGAGCCCCCTCACATGTTATTCCCATTTCTTCCACCAGGACTCATAATTTTCAGACCTGAGTCATAATAGCACAGTTTTAAGTTACTAAAGAGTTCACATTTATTGGGCACAAATGGTATTGAAATTTTAATCCTAGACATTTTACAATTCCCCAAATACTTTTAAATCCACACCATTTTATCATTCTCGATGTGGAAGTCTGCAGTTATAGTCAGGTTGCAAAAGGATTACTACTGGAGTAGTTACTGTCTGATGCAGCCTCTCCAGAAAATTCTCAGGTTGGCCACAAGGCATTTCTAAACTCCCAGTCTTCAAAAGCAGGGACCAACTGAAATCAGGTACCAGGACAAGGCAAAGGGATGAGCTGGGTCTCTTGGCCACGTGGGGAAGATGGAGAGAGAGGGTCAGGGTCACAGAATATGGACGGAGGGTGAACTGTGCTTGGGGCTAGGGGCAGTGGATCTTCAGGGGTGTCGGTGTGCAAGAGAGGAGGATCCGGAAGTGCCACCGGGAGGGGTCTGGCTCCAGGTGGTGACATCCACAGACACCAGTGGAGGCTGGCCAGAGGAGGAAGGAGGGCCATGTGGATGGAAGACATCCGAAGCCCTCCTGCTCAGGAGACCTGGAGTTAAGGAGCCTCCTCTAATGGCCTGAGCTCAGGCCTTTTGATGCTCAAAGGGGCTGGCGCCAGGGTTTGCAGCATATGCCCTGTTCTGAGGCTTCCTTTCAGAATGCCCATTGAGTCTGCTTCCAGCCAGCACCTGCTCCTGTTACCTGGACCCAGCCTCTTCTGTCTGCTTAATCCAGAGTGACCCTCATCTTTCAGACCAAGTTGCACACCAGGCCTGTGCATCTAAGACAGGGACACAGATAAGTCTACCCCCATAACTGACATTCTTCTACTGGGACAGAGACAACTCAACAAGTGCAAATTGACCATTCTTCAACTGAAACCAAAATTCAAAATGATCCTAACTATGACACTTTTTGAGCCCAAAATGACACAAGTAGAAGATTCCACACCTGACTTCTTATGAAAGCTCACAGTCAAAATGTAAGCACACTAAAAATGTTCCATGTGATGAGTTGTTTATATAAGGATACACATATATGTCATATATGAAGTATGACTAAATTTTGTGTTTAGACTTCAGTCCTGTGCCCCGAGATAGTTCATTATGAATATGCAAATATCCCCAAATCCAAAACAACTTCTGACACTCGACCTGAAGACCATTTCAGAGAGTAGCAAATGCGAAGGAAGAACAGGACTGTGGGAGAGTCTGAGTTATACTTGAAATTCCTGCACACCTAACATTATTTCAAGATAAAAAAAATTGATAAGAAATGTAGCACAGAGACAGAAGAGTGGCAGGGAAGGGTTGTCTTGATGGAGAAACTAGGAAGACCCTTGCTTTTGCTTGAGGATGGGGAGCTCATGAACTCAGACCCAAGGAAAAGGGCATGCCAGCCAAGGGAGGCCAAGAGTTGTCCTTTTCCTGAAATGAGGCAGAGCCCAGGGAGATGACCCACGGACTTGCATGCAAAGGGCAGAGCAGCCCCGGCTGGGGATGAAGGCATGGTTCTCAAACCTTGGCCAGCACCGGGTCTCCTGCTCAGGACCCCGGGGGATTCACATACAAGAGAGGCTTCTGATCAGGTTGTGACTACAGAGGTCAAGGTACAATTCACTGCACCAACAAGGGGACCGGAATGGTATTCAAACTGCGCTAAAGCTGTTGAAATAGCAGCAACCAGGGAGTGAAAATGCAGATCCATCTGGAATTCCCCTCAACCACTGAAAGCCTCACCCTGTGCCCAGAGTGGCCACAGTCATAATGGCACCCTTCAGGTGAAACCTCGCAGAAAGTGACCACCAGCATCTCACAAACCAACCAGCTGAGTTATGAGCCACTCCTGGAATTCTGAGTTTGCAGCAGGACCAAGTTGTTAGTTAATTGCAGACCTGGTTGTCCAAGGGTCTGTCAAACTGGGTGGAGAAGAGCTCTAAACGCAGCGAGAGGAGGACAGAATGCTTCCAAGGACATCCCACGCCCAGCAGTCCCCTCCTTGGAGGAAAGGCCGCTGCATCCTCTAGAACTCCCCTGCAAAGCCACCTTAGGAGGAGGGTCACGTTGCACGAAACCCAGGACTGCCACTGAAGCCCTGCTGCAGCATCTCCACAGCTTGACTTCGGGGGCACTGGGGAGTCCTTGGTGGGCCCCCAATTTGGTAAAGGACATTCCGAGTCCTCAGGACCAGCTCCTCCAAGGCTCTTGGTGGAGGAAGCAATGTAGCTGTTGACTTCCCTGAAGGCAAAAATACTCTAACCACCGAGCCTTTCCCTTTTCCCCTGCATATTCCAGCCTCTGGATCCAGAAGAAGCCTTCCTGGCTCAAATGTGTTCCTCAAAGAGGCTTTCTGAGTCCTCCTGGGAGAACTGGAAGGCAGATCGTGCCAGCACTTGTGGGACGCTGTGCAACCCTTTTAAGAAACTGAGGATTTGTGTGATTTGCTGAGCACAGTGTTTATTATCTATGTACATGGATCACGAAGCATGTCTCAGCTGTTTAATTGGTTGTGCAACATCCCACCCCTGCCCACAGTGTCTGTAGTCAGACCGTTTCTGATGTATTTTGCTTATGTATTTATACACTGGTATTTCTTTTAGACGATGCAAATAAAATTTTTATTTGTGCCGCATGGATAGCCAGAATAAATCATACACAGCTGTGAGATATCAGAAAGTACTTTATGGAGTGATCTTGTTGACAAACCATAAAAGCAGCTCTTGAATGACGTGCACATTCAAAAATACGATCTTATAAAATACTCAGTTTGCATACATTTTGTTTTTCATAATATGCATTTGGGCACCAACAAAACTCACTTTACCTAAGTAAGAAATGTGGACAGCTTCTACTGGGGAGAAACTGCCAGCTCTAGCTGCTGGGTAACCCAGCACTGCACTGCGTGTTGATAAAATGGCCAGTCTGAGCTGACCTCATAGGGGGAAAGCACAGGAGAGGTTTGGGTTTCAAACCAAGCATCTTCTGTGACCACCAGCTCCACCGCCCCACTGGAAGCTCAGCTTACTCTTCAGGTTGGCTGTTCTCAGCCTTATGGCTGGTAGAGATGGAAGGCACAGGAGAGCTGTTGAGGCGAGCATCTTCATGGTGATGGCTTTGATGTTTAGAGAAAAGTTAGCAAAGAAGACCCTGCCCCAAAGCGACCCCTGACATAGTCACTCAGAGCCTGGCTGCCGCATGAGTTCTGCCCCAGCCAAGCCAGATCTGCATCAGGTAGTTTCCTAAGTGAATATGGCAAGGAGCAAGGGCCAAGTCCACAAAACCCTGAGGCCCACCCAAGGGCTTCACTTCACCAGAGCTGGAGACTGTCACAGCAGCTCTAAGATATATACCGTGAACCAAGAGCGCCTAGGAGCCCCAAGACCTGGCCTTGGGCCCCACTCCTTCTCCACTGCTCTTTGTCCGTGTCTGCACCTGAGCTTCCCCTCTGCACAAAATGGAAAGGTCATGATTCCATCACGATTCCTGTTGGGTTAGGGACACTCAAAGCAATGCTGGGGTAAAGGGCCTTTGAAAAGCTGAATGCATGGAATAGGTCTAGGATATCCGAATCCAAGCTCCTGGACTCCGGGCAGTGTTTATATAACTACTGAAAATCAGAAGTTCATATTGGTAATTAGAAAGTGTTAGCCTTTAGGTGCTACCTGATGGGCCACCAAGATGACAAACTCTAAAGAGAACATGTGGTCAAGAGTACGTCAGGGGTTGCACTGTAGGGAAATCATTACCAACACCTACACACACTTAAGAGCCAGAATCAATCAGAGGCACCAAAAGTGGAATTGAGATAAGTATTCTTTGGAAAATTAGGGAATTGTCATTATGACCTGGAAAAGCAACCAGGGTCAAGGCCTCAAAACTCATTTTTACTAGCCCCAAATATCGAAGACCTAAATTCAACCACATAGAACTGGCTGAGCAGCTCCTGTTTCAGGGTCATGTAGTGGTGATGTTCTCATAGAGACAAACATGTGTCTGGTTCCGGGTCACATCTTCAGTTTCAACCCAACAACACCGTCCTCTCACCCTACCTGCATATTTCCCACGTGGAAATTAGGGATGCAATTTGAAAATAACATAGCTCAAGGATCCCCAAGAGTCAAAGGCAAAAGTTCAGCTGAAAAGGGTGACTGTGCCGTGCAGAAACCTAGCCAGCCCGCTGCAGCCAGGAGGTCCAGACATCAACCATGACAAGGCATGGCCCAACATGCCGTTGCTACACGAGGTGACACTGTACCTGTGATCTTCCTCCTTAAGACCTGCAACTCCAGTCTAATCATGACAGATCCCTAAAAAGATTCACCCTACAATACCCCAGCCACTGCTCTCCAAAGCAGTCAACGTCATCAAAAACCAGGACAGCCCGAAATACGGTCTCAGCTTGGAGGAGCCAAAGGAGACCCAAGTGCTAACACAATGCGGGATCCTGGGTGCGGCTGAGGAGCAGAAAAGGTGCAGGAGACACAAACCAAGGCAGCAGGAGTGCAGCATGAACCCTGGAAGACAGTGCGTCCGCATCTGTTAGCGTAACAGACACGAGCGGGTGTGAGGAGGGAAATGGGGTGTGGAGTACCTGGATATCTCAACGTTTGTATCGATCTGAAGCTGTCTAAAACATGTAGTTTAGACATTAGTAAGACCTTTTCAAGTTTAGCCAGTAGAGTCCTGCATCGTGCAAGAACAACCACATCAAAAAGCTCATGGGGCATCATCACCGGCTTGGGTGCCACTGCCACCCCTGCCGGGTTGCTGGGTGCAGTGTTGCAGTCGGGCAGAGTGGTTCCCCTGCAAGACCTTCCAGGGTTTGCAAAGACAGAGGTGGTGAAAGCAGGTGATGAGCCTTCCAGCACTCGGCCCTCTCGGGAACAGAGATGCAACAGCTGAGAGAACCGTAAGGCTCCAGGGCTCTGGGACAGTAGAGTGAATGGAGGAAATGCTCCTCGGTGTGGGGAGGTGACACCAAGCGATTGTCACATGCTGCATTGGTAAAAATGTGTCTCTCAGAGCCCGGGGTCGATGCTTCTGCACAGGGCAGGCCTTGTGAAGATACAGCTGGGGCACAGAAGCCATTGGATTCTCAGCCAGACTCCGCGTCCACACCCAGCACACATCATGCCACGTGTGACCTGGGCACCTTCTCGTATTTCTCCACGCTCAGATGCTTTGTGAGCCATGCAGGGCTACGGATCAGCACAGGGGGCTCAGCAAGAGGACCCAAGTGAGATCACGGACGGGACACGCACCTGGGCATCACTGAGTTCAGCTTTATACTTTGTTTTTTAAGATCAGTACCTGGAAAAAGCAAACTCAAGTGTTGTTGCCGGTTTTTCTTGAGTGTTGGGGCCACTGATTGTTTTCTTCTCCACATTTGTTCTGAGTTTTCCATCATCAGCACATATTACTTTTATTATTATAAACCTTAAAGACACTCAATCCTCTGGCTCATGACTAGAAACCAGCAGTTTTCCTGACGTTACAGCCACGCTGCCTAGAGCGTGCTGGAGGACATAGCCCATGAAATGAAAGTGATCAAGCACAATAGAACAATGACAATCCTGAGAAGTTTTAAGTCATTTTGAAATTCAAAGAAAGCCAGTTATAGCTTCCCATAAATGCTTCAAGTGGATTCACAGCCCAAGCCGTCTGTAGCACACATAAACATCACTGCTCGTGCCCCCACGTGTGGGGAGCAAGCCCATTTTCAACATTAACTTACAATTTTATACCCTTTGCTGGTCAGTGGAAGTGAATACAAATCCTGTTTTATGAATGGTGAGACGAAACCACAGTCGTACGAGTTTTTCCCAAAGTTGCCAATAAAACCGGTCAGAATTAATGGTGAAACCCAAACCCTTCGCATTTCCAAAGGCATTCACAGCGCTGTCCCTTGGAGGGACGGTTTGTTCATTTTAACACCTTTGGGGAATTTCAGAATTCTTCAAACTTCCACGCAGGAAATGATGGAAAGAGGAAAATGGAGCTAACGATTCACACTTGTGCTCTGGGAATGATTGTGGAATGAGAGCAGCAGCAGGACAAGAGGGAAACCGAGCTTCTCCATTCGGGGTGAGGACGTCTCGAATGGAACTCAGTGCCATCGGAGTGACGTCATTCTGCGTCCGCGCTGACCTCTAACGTCCTTGCTGCACTGCTTGGCACCTTACCCAGGATTACCAAAGCCCACGTCTGCTTCTGCAGCTCTCCATCACTCCGGTGTGGTTCAGTTTCTCTGGCCAGATCTTGCCTTCTCCACTTGCCTCTGCTCATGGCCCTCTTCCCCACTACCCTTATGGCTCCCTAGGGAACTAATTAATTCTGAAGCCAATGCAGTCTGAATCAACATGTTTCCAGCTGGCCCTTTCGCCCAAGCACGGTCTGTGCTCTCCTATCCGCTGGACATGTTGATTTCAATGTCTTCCCCCAGCACCACCTCAGATTCAGCATGTTATCAGACCGAAGGGCTTCATCTCTACTCAGCAGCTAAAAGCCAGCTGCCTATCATCTGTCTCATCAATGCCACCACCATCCGGCGCTCCCTTGTGAGCCCTCTGGCTGGAGACTTTTCTGGCACGGTCGGTTTCACTAGCCTGAGTCTAAAACTCAATCAGGCAATGAGAGCTGTGTTTTGGTCTTTTGTTTTGGAGACCTCTGCTGCTTCTTAAGTGACCCTCGTGGAGAGCCTCACCTCCCGAAGGTTCTCCCATCTGCGATCCTAAGGGAGGGGACATGTGAAGAGAGGAAGGTCTGTGGCAGGGTCTTCCATGGAGAAAGCAGGAACAGCCACAAGCAGCGGGGAGCACCACCAGTTCTGGGAGAGAAAGGTGGATCAGTGTGGCTGACCTGGTGAGGGGAGGTGGGCACAGAAGTGCAGGACACCCAGGTCATAGGGGGCCTTGCAATGGGGTCCATGCTAGGGATGGCAAGCAGGGTAACTCTGACTCATGTTGGAAACATTCCCTGCCCAGAAGGAGCACATGAAGGTTGGAGAAGAATGGAGAAGAACTACTCACAGGTCAGAAACCCAGAGCTGAGCACAGATTAGAGAGTCAATTAATGCTCAGCAAGTGCAACGCGGAACATTAACTGAGCAAGTGCCACACAGCAAACCCCATTCCAATCCTTTAAAAGCGTCCCTTGTCTAAACCTGACAACACTGTGAGGTTTACCCTCCCTGCAGTAGGTGACAAAACTGAGGCCCAGAGCAGTTAAGCAACTCACCCAGGGCCACGCAGTCATGAAGCCCAGACGGAGGCCAACACACACGCCAGGTTCTAGATCTATGTTCCTAGCCAAAGTCCTACTCACCCTGGCCAGGAAACACTCGGAATAAAACTCAGGTTTCTCGCTGAGTCCTACAGATTTTGGAAGCTCAGCTCCTGACAGTACTGAGCTGCCTCCTGACCCCTCAATGTGCCCAGCTGTGACTTACCTCAGGTCCTTCATGTTTGCTGTTCCCTCTACACCCAAACCTGTGTGTGACCCCCACACCTTCTTCTTCATGTCTTGCTCCAAAGCTACCCGTAGAGGCTGCCATATGCCTGCACCTCTCTCCTGCCCAAGCTCCCTCCAGCCCAACACCCTATCCTGTGCTTTCACGGCATTCTCATGATCCAAGCTTGTTCTGTTCATTTACCCTCTGTCCATCTCCACCACCTGCCTCCAACTGACTGGCAATTAAAGGGGTAGGTGCCTTGACTCGAATGTTCCCGGTGTGGACAAGTGTCCACGAAACACTGTCAGACAAATGAAAAGCTTCCGCAGCCTGGCTGTGATGGCGACGATACGGACGGGAGCCCGGGGCTTGTTTCTCATTGCTGAAGCTCTGATGGGGATTTTCAGCTCACCCAGCAGCGTCTGGTCTCTTGCAGGTTGTACAGAACCACGTCCATGGGGGCCTTATTTATAATCCCGAATTCCAATTTACTTACTTTTAATGAGAAAGAATTGCCATGTCAGCCAGAGTCTTCATCTAAGACATTTTGATCATTATCTACCCAGCAGGAAAGCTTCCTCGAGGAGCCAAATTAAGATCAGAACAGGAAACTGAGAAACTGCCCCCACAGTGGCCAGAGAGCTCCTTCTGTGCCACACTGTCAGCAAGCATGCCGACGGTCAGAGCAGGGTGGATGATGTGAATTTTAAATGCACTTGAAACTGTGTGTTCCTGTAGGCTAGAAATGCTTTCCTTTCGTTATTTTGAGACGGGGTCTCACCTTGTTGCCCAAACCGAACGTGGACCCAAGATCCGCCTGCCTCAGCCTCCTGTTGAAATGCTTATTCCCTCCTAACGTGGTTGACCTGCATGCCACCATTTGGAATTGTTCCTTTTCTTTATGAGAAAAATGCACTTAGACCTCTTAGTCAGGTAACAGTTTTACGATGCTTGCTCTTCCGGGGAACCAAACTGAGAAAGCTGAGATCCTCAGGCGCATCCTCCTGTGCTCCTGCTGCAGGGACTTCCCTTCCCCGCTTCCCCCTCAGGAGTGCTGAATGGTGGGGATGTCTGTGGCCCAGCTGGGATGGACAGGGACTGGGCAAGACGGGGAGCACGGTGGGACCTGAAGCAGAGGGAGTCGGACGTGCCTATGTCCTGACAGCCAAGGCAAAGCGGGGCTCTCGGGAGCTGGAGGCGGATGGGACTTCTGCCTTTAATTTTCTAGCCATTGACTTTGATCATTGAATTTGGGAAATCCTAATTTCTATAGTCAAATAACATAACCCAAATTATTACGATACACAGAGTCCCGAGTTTACAAAAATTCAAATCCTATTCCACTTGACAAATATTCATTAGGCATGTGGACTCACTAGCAGCACTTGGAAGAGTTTTTATCAGAAATTCTCACATTCTCTGTTTTTGTAACTAAACGTTGTGCTTAAAATCCTTACATGGAGAAAGTCAAAGAAAGGAAAGAAAATCATTCCATTCAGGAGTTTTAACCACCTCCTCCCAACACCACCCAGCGCTTTTGATCCATTCCCACAGCAGAGGAACCGCCTGGCCCTGTGCTATCTTATCTCAGCAAGGGGACTCCTGGCTGAGAGTCCTCGCCTTGGCTTACACTCCACACTAATGGATGCATTAATTGTCCTAAATGGGTTTTCAATTCGCCATACAATTAACACTGATGCATCGGCCAAGTGTCCTGCACTGTGAACAGGGTGTTGGCAGTGCTGGGGACTTGCTCTGTTTTCTCTTCCCTCAGCTTCTGATCACAAGGTGTGGCCCAGCTGAGTCTCCAGCAGGAGTTTCCCACGGCCTCCTTCAGCAATGAATTTTGCAAGGGGAGGCAGGGAGGCTCCCTCCTCCTCTTTGCTGCATCTGAAGTGTGGGCACAGGTGGATTGACAGCTCAGCAGACAATTATGATGATGAGAAAGCACATAAATTACACTCGGCCATTAACAAAGGAAACCCCACATTTCTTTGGTGTACTAATATGCAGCTATAATCACGTAAGTGGACTGGTTCATATTTTTACTGTATTAATTATTTTTTTATTTCTGAACTTGGAAATTACTTTCTCATATCTAATAACTTTTTTCTTTCTTTTGGTTTTCATTTTCCTTTCTTTCTTTCTTTTTTTTTTTTTTTTTTTGGCATTAGGAAGTAAATATGTGTCCTTGGCATGCTGGGCAAGTGGTTTGCCAATGAGCCACATCCCCCGTTGCCTATTTTTAATTGGCCTATTTTTTCTAATTTATTTACGAGAAACTGCAAGTGTTAAGGATGATCAACAGGATTATTTCCAAAACGAACACACTCACTGGATCACCCTGAATCCTCACCTGAGCTGCACCCCCAGGGATGGGTTCCCCTCTGCTGTTAGAGGTGGGTGCAGGTGTTGAGGCCTGGCAGGGAACAGCTCTTCCAGGCTCCCTGAGAGTCCAGGACAGCTTCGGACTCTGCCTTTCACCAAAGGTGGGGCCCTTCTGATGCACACAGTGGTACGCAGGGCTCAGCTCCTGGAGGGGTGGGGATGTGGAAGGGGATGGGGTGCAGAAAGGCTGTCTTAACACCTAGGGCCTAGTGGTGCCCAGGCAGGGGAAGACACCTGGTCTGGGCCTCCTTTGCCTGCCAGCTCCTCATCTGCCTGCCATGTCCCCTTCTAGACTGGACAGGGCTCACCTTGGGGGAGCACAGTGTCTAGCACAGACTGGGCAGAGGACACATGGCACACTCCATGTGACAGGAATGGTCCCCAGGCTTCACAAACGCTGAGGACTGCACCTGGCTTTGAGCAGGTGGTATTCACATATGTGGGTGGAGAGAGAGAAAAGGCTCCTGAATTGGACAATGACCTAAGGACACCCTCGCGAGTCACCCCATCCTGTCCACATTCTGCCTACACAAGGTGGAAAGGTGGTAAGAGGGGCAACATGAGAAAACAGATGCATGCAGGAAGAAGAGAAGTATCAAGGCGTGACCGATCAGAAGTGCGGTGGAGGAGGCCCTCAGAGACGCCCTCTGCACGCCACGTGGACCTCCCCCTCACCTCACCCGGCCACTGAGAGAGCTTCGATGACAGGCACTGTTCATGAGTGTGAGTCATAAGCTGGGATCCAGGTGAACTTGCTCAGGCTTCCTTGGACTGCTCATGGGTCCATAAAGCCAAAGAGTCTCAGTAAGTCCTCAAAAAAATGTTCTCGTTTCAAAACTTAAAGCTAGCTTGGGAACGTCTTACGCTGAATTACTCTAGATCAATCCAGGGTGCACAATTTCTATGACACAGAATTTGGGACCAAATAAACTAGTAACATATTTGAAGGGGGAGAAAAAAGGATTTTATGCTCAGCGACGAACACACCTCGTAGCAATTGGATCCACTTAATCCTCCAGCTTCTCCAGCCCAACGGCTGGAAGACAAGTCGCACACCAAAGTGTTTCATTCAAGGCTCACATGACGCCATCCGTCACCAAAGCACATGTCTGGCATGGACTGAAAGCCAAAAGCAGTCTCACAAATATTTCAAAACTGAATTTATATCTCTCTAACACATGGTTTATATACGGATGTAATACCTAGAGAGCTTTGCAGTTCTCAAATAATATCCTGGCTAAACTACAAATGATGTCTGCAGCAGACCACAATACCAAGATTATTTGCTTTTAAAGCATGTTAAAGAACACTAAGTTTCTCAGGGGCTGCTGCCGGAGATGCCTGCTTTAGTATGCAATTGTTATAAAATAAGGGACAAGAATCCAAATAGACCCAGTGTAAGCCAAATATTTGCATAATTCTCTTTACAGAGTAGAAGGTCTCCTTTAAAGCTCCAGGGTTATGGCAGAATCATCAGGAGTGGCAACACACATTTTAGTAAACTTTAGGGTCCCTCAGTCCTCCACAACCTGAGTATCTCTTCCATCCAGAAAGCCGAACAGCAAATCTAACAACGCAGACGATACCGTGTTTATCTCTGCTGTTCAAAGGCAGGAAAAGTTCCCACAACGGCTTCTCTGCATGCAGGCCCACGCGGGTGGGCTGTCTGCTCTTCTAAGACACATTTCTAGATGAACTGAAAATGTTGCAATACAGATATTTTGTCGCCAGTTTCAAAAAGCCATGTTTGTCAGCTTCTTTCTCGTTTTCCCCAACTCTGATAGCGTGTAGACAGAGCTCCAGGCCTACTAGGGGCAGGCGATGCGTGCCACTGGCTGGCCGCCAACCTTCTTGTAAGTATTTCAATACCCTCCCTTCTCCCACGGACAAAATGGAAAAACTGAAACAAGGAAGAGAAAGCAGGGTGCACGTGCTGGCACGGACTACGGTCCCACTAACTCTTCCAGCATGTCCTGGAAATTGCTTTTCATGAGAAGGGCTGGGTGGGGAGCAGAGTAATTGTCACATCGATTTTCTGTGGAAATCATACAGTTGATATTTTTCAACTTGACAATATCAGTGTAAATCAGAGCCACATGGAGGGGAGCACCCCAGCACTCAGGCAGAATGGGCCAAGCCCATTTGGAGGCCAGTCTTCCAGAAGGGCTGGGAGGGAGAGGGACAGCCACCTGGGTGGCCTCAATGCCAGGGGGCTCCCTTTGCACCACTTGGAAGTCTCTGCCCCCAGTCTGGAGGACACTGTGGTCCCCTGTGAGAGGGCTGTCAATGTCAACCGTGTGCTGATCTGCCAAGGCACTTTACAGTTTGCAGAAGGCCTCCCTGCCATTTCACGTAGATGTAGAGATGCCCTTTGTACCCAGGGCAGGTGGGTTGTGAGCCGCAAGTTCACACCTTAGCAGCAGCATAAATCCAGGGCTTTGACCTGCTGGCCCCCAACACCCCCAATCTGGAGCTGCTGTGGTCTCAGCAGTTGCCTGGTCCCCAAAGCCCAGACCTCTTCAGCATTTCTTACTTCCTACCTCTGCTCGTGCTGGTCCCCATCTGTCTGGGCTGCCCCCTCGCAGCCCTCCCCGTACAGTACATCCATATCCAAGGTGAAGGCTGGACAAAGCAAGGCTCACATGGAAGGCAAAGGCCAGGACTTCAAGGCCAACAGCTGCGGCAGACAGGGCTGAGAGCAGCAGCCCTGAGTTCCGGGGCTCAGTCCCAACCTGGTGCCAGGTGACCTGACCCTGACACTGCGCTGTGCTGGCTAGCCCTCAGCCTTGGTTTTCCTGCTGCTGTCTCACCCCACCAGATGCAGCTGCTCACAACTGGTTCCTGCCAGCTCTGTCCCCTGCTGGCCTCACCCAGACCAACAAGGTACCCATCTTCACGGAACAGCTGGTTCTTGGCCTCTCTGGAAGTCACCCCGCATTCCTGGAATACAACAGATCCCTGTTCAAGCCCTCTGCAAGCAGCAACTCTGTCCCACCTGGTCCTCCAATCACTGAAGTCCCCTTTCTGAGGTGAAGCTGGTTCCTTGACACAAGGACTATGGCTTCCACTCCTCAGGGCTCATTGCAGTGCCTTGGACTGACCATACACCAAATGAACGTGTCAGATGGATGTGACAGAGGGAGACAAGGGTGCCAAGCTGTCAGGTGGCGTGCATGGAAATGTTCCTGGTTGATTGACAGGTCCAGGGTGGGGGACAGGTGCACCCCCAACAGGCCAACACATCCCCTGTGCACTGCCTTCCCAGGCCCTCTCCAGTGACAGGCAGGAGGCCCCCAGAGCCTCTGGTTCCAGGTGCTGTCCCCACGTGCCTCGCTCCTAGCACTTGAGCCTCTCCAGCCTTTGGACCTGACAGTGCCCATCCCTTCCACCTCCAGAGCCTTTCTGCAGCCTTCTGAAGGACTCAGACCCAGCACTGTCAGTACCCCTCCAAAGGCCAGGCTGTCCCTGTTAGCTGGACGTGGGGCATTCTGAGGCAGAACTGACAACAGGTCGGGGGACAGACACTCTTCCTGCCTCAGTTCTGTCAGGCCTTCCAACTAGAACAAAGTCCACTTTGCAAAACACCAGAAACCTCTGCAGCCGTTGGCCATCTGCCCTCTTTCGTGAAGGAAGCAGGGCTCTGGCTCAGGGACATCAACAGACAGGGTTGTCTGGCTAGAATTTAATAACATTGTTTTGCCTTCCTCTGATTTATTTTTATAGTATTTATGTCAAGCGATTCTGGCCTTCTATTTATAATATGGAAGTACAATTTCCCTCTTAAATAAATTGAAGCAAAATGTATAAATTGACAGAAAAATTTAAGATAAGCTCAGAAAAATCATTCAATAACTGCACAGGTGATCCATGCTATATAAAACATCCTGGAGGTCACCTCCAAGGACACCGGGCAGCGTGCCGCTGAGTGCATGGTGCAGCAGGCCACAGCTGGGCCGTCCTGCCAGAGCTCCCTGTGGTGTCCCACCAGCACAGCAGAGGGGCTGTCCTGCCTCAGGGCAGGGAACACGCGTCCAGGCGCCCAGGGGCAGTTTGCACGCAGGCCATGAGACAGAGCAACAGCCCCAGAAACCCTGCTCTTTGATCCCAAAGTCTGACCAGCACCCTACAATCAAAGCACGAAGGCTGCTCATGCCGTGGCATGTCCCCTTTGGTGCCCACTGACCAGAGCAGACTTCCCGCAGCTGCCCAGAGCACCCATTCTTCAGTCCATGGGACATTTGAGTCTTTTGAGGAAACTACTGTGCCCTCCTTCAGCTCAAAGGGATGCAGCATCCTGTGAGTGTAGAAGTGCGGGACGTGAACCTGACTGAGTTTGTACCCTTGTGGGTCGTCACAGAACCTGCCAGCTCTGATGCAGGGGCCAGGCCTTTGAGGCTGACAACTCTGAGAGACTGCACTGTCTATGTGGGGAAGACAAGGGTGTCAGACAACGCTGGCAGGGTGTCCAGGGACAGCAGCCACTGCCATCGTGGCAGGGATGGAGGTGGAGGGCAGCGGTCAGAGAGGCTGCCCAGGGCACAGCAGAACGGGCACCCAGAGGAGGCTTGCAGGAGCCACGTTCGGGGCCCAGGAAGCAACACACACAGGATGAAACACGGCAGATGCTGCGCCGACATGAGTTTGACAATGTTTCCATTTTCTTTACAGAGTCCCTTGACCTGTTTATGGAAGAGCTGAGTTATATGAGGGCTGCTGGTAGCAAAGTTTGAAAAAAAAAAAAAAACAAAAAGATTTATGTCTCCTCTAATACTAACCACTGTTTGTGAACAAAGCTAACGGAATCCAGGTCCAGCCGAGTCCTGCTCTGATACTTTTTGGAAGATTTCGTAAAGGAACACTCCCAAGTCCTAGAAAGAGGGGGATCCTTCGTGGAGCCTTCCAGCTGCCCCGCAGGCTTCCAGATGCCCATACGGGGAGGCTCATTCCCCAGGGACGAGCCCCCTTTGCCAGTCTGCCCGATCCCGCTCTAACCAGGCCAGGAGAAACATGTTTACCGCATCTCCGGCGCTCCATCAAGCGAAGCCGACCCATCGCCACGCGGGATTTGTACTGATGGAATCGGTCCACGTCTGCGTTTAATTACTTGACCAGTTGTTTCATCGTCATTTCCTCTCTGCCCCCGTGACAGCCTGTTCTTTCGCTAGTTTTGCGTCTATCTTTGCACAAGTCACTTTGCCGTCCCACTCTTGCCTTCTTCACCTGAAAAGTAACAGATCCGTGGGTTGTCACCTGTGTCCTCGGGATTCCAAGAATGTAGCCTTATATCCCAGGGGTCATTTTTATCCCAGAATGTACTCCACAATGATGCCAGTTTGCTTAAGACAACTGGCTCCTGCCCTACACCAAGCCTCGCCTCTCGGGTAACCCAGGCTCCTGTGTTCTGGAAGAAGGTGACAGAGAGGGACTCAGCAGTGCCACGCGTGGTATCTGTCACATAGGTG
>PVKS010021102.1:0-35745 GCA_004027875.1 Aplodontia rufa | reverse complement strand
GCTCAGACCAGGCAAGCAATGTAACCACTGAGCAACCTCCAGCCCAAGATTTGTATTTTCTAATGCAAGAGGTTAATAAGTGGAAGCCACTGAGATCACAAATTTTAACACCAAAATAAACTGCAATTTTACTGACTGGGTATTGAAATTCATATCCTAATGTTGGAATTTCTCTTTGCGTCTTTGTCTTAAATTTTCCCTTGCTGCTTAGGTCAAAGGTTAAGTATTAAATTTCCTAACTGAACCTTCAATGGAAGACAGTCAAGAGAGGTGCCTCTTGCTGGGCCAGTTCCCCTGGGGCACAGTTGTGGATTATGTAGCCCTGGAAGAATGTGCCACATCTGTTACTTCACATCTTACTCAATCCTGGCCCTCTTAGAGCGATCTGAATGTCAGAAGAGGACACAGATTTATAACACAGTGTCTTAGAAAGATGTAGGTGTAGGTTGGGGGTGTTGACCCAAAGCAGGCTTAAAACTCCAGAATGTTGGTATTCTTAATATTGTGGACCTATTACATTTTTGTGCATGGGTTGTTGCTTTATCTTTAAAAAGCAGATAGAATAGGAGAGGGGCAGGACCTTTTCATTTCTGCTAGAGTAGAAGGTTCACAAAAAACAGTGTCATATCAGAATCCAGCTGTGGTGGGAACAGTGACTTCCTCAGCAATGGAGGAAGCAAGAGAAAAGTGTACTACCTTGTCGTACTCTGGTTATGGGACTAAACGAAAGTGCCTTTTCTTCTGATCACTTATCTAACCAAGAACTGGCTTTGTCTTTGAGGCTCATTTGTTGAAGATGGAGACAAATCTCAGTTCTATAAAATAGAGGGTATGTGTTTAATGTTTGTCTCTAATGTCATCTCCCCAATTTCTTATGTTGGGCATTGCAGCCAAGTTCAGTGGATTGTGAGAGCCCTGAGCCCCACGAGTGGATTAATGCATCCGCGGAATGGACTACTGGGTGGTAACTGTAGGCAGGTGGTTGGAGGCTCATCCCTGAGCGCTGCATCATGCCTGTGACTCTTCTTCCTCTGTCTCTGCCTTTTAGCCACTGTGAACAGAGCAACTTTCCTCTGCCCTTCCCTGTCACCGTGTTTCTGCAGTGGAATCAGCTGAATGGCGGGGGGGGGGGGGGCTGAGACCTCTGAAAATGTGACTCAAAGTAAATCTTTCCTCCTCTGTTTTGCTCGTCACAGGTACTTTGGTTACAGCAATGAAAAGCTGACTAACGCTCTGTGTGTGTGTGAATGAAAGCAGCCACTCAAATGATAATTCTAATTTTTCTTGAAAGTGCTGGTGAAGTGAGATGTCATTTTGGAGGAGAATCATGAGCATAATAAAATAGAATGCTATTCCAAAGACTAAGACAATATTTAAAAGTGTTATTTTTATTGTTTATCATGAAAACAAAGGTGAAAAGTCTAGTAGAAATCATTAGCATAAGGTGGATCTTTTTTTATCAGCAGCGAGCAATCCAATCACTTTCATCATTCCTTCCATGACTTTTCTGCTTGTGTGATTCATCCTTTTTATTCTTTGAGATACTATTTAAAAGTTTCCTTCTGATCTTTAAGTTTGTTAATTCTTAACTTTTTTGGTTCTGCATTTAAGCTTATCTATATCTTCAGTTTTTAATTTTTGTCACTACATTAATCATTTCCAGAGATTCAATTTTATTCTGGGTAACTTAAAATATCCTAGTGAAATTCTTTTTGACATTTAATTTCTTGCAAATATTAAGCACTGTTAAAGTCCTTATCTGATCGCCTCTGTGTCTGGACTTTTTGTAGTCTAATTGCTTCATCTCTTTCTCCTTCTCATTTCTTAGCCCTTCTAGATTTTAAATGCCTGTGATATTTTCAATGTGTGTGAAAATTTTAGAAATTGTCTGATGCCCTGTGTAATGCTTCCATTTTTCAGAGAGAATTGATCTGCATTGGGTGGGCTGACAGAGGCAGATTCCCTCCACCCAAGCAAAGATGGAGCAAGTTTCAATGGGATCATTAGCTTCTTATTCCCCTTTATTCCTCCTAGGTAGTAGCTCTTCGCTTTTCCCTGGAACTTGTTATAATCCCAAGTTTGCTCTCTATCCCTGTTAGAGAGCGAAAGATTGAGATGAAAATTAAGTGAAGGTCAGTCTCATCTTCCTGCACTCTTCTCTTCTGGGAGAATCTGGTCTCCCAAATGATCTGCTTATAATGCCTTTAAGCACATGTGTATGTGTGTGTGTGTGCACAGTCCCTGAGTATACACATGCATGTGTAGGTGGATCGTATATCCACTTTTTCTTCTTCTCCTTGGAAAGTTCAGCTTGAAATGTATTGGTGTGCAGTTCTGGGAAGGAGACCATCCTCGTGAGGAAGTAAGTCAGAGTATACCAAGTGTGCCTGGAACTGTGCATAGAAGTAAGGGGATGGACATGAAATCACCTGGTGCTTCACCCACTCTGTCCTCTATGTTGTCCTGCATACACAAGCCAGCCTATTTTTCTTTCATTAAGGGTCTGAACAGACACTGTTGCTCTCCTTTCTATACAGGATGGGCGGTTAGATAGAATTCATATTTAACTCATTTTGATTTCACAAGAGTATATATTATTATGTTAAATTAGGGGCCAACTCCAGTTTTTTTTTCTTTAAAGAGAGAAGGACAGTGAGAGAGATAGACATGGAGAGAATTATTTTTTATTGAATTTTCCACATGGCTTTCATTGCTCTGACACTTAGTTGTGTACATGGTGCTGGGGTTTAAACCTGTGTACTTGGGCATGCTGGGCAAGCACCATAACTGCTGAGCCACCACTCCAGCCCCCCAACTCCATTTTGTGTGAAATAAAAATACTTTTCTGTAAATAGCAGAACTGTGATGGGAATTCATTTTTTCTTCTGTTAAAGACTCAGATTCTGGTTAATTGGTCATAGAAGTTAATTGATTTGTAGGAGATTTACTGGGATGAATACACAGGAACTGATGATAGCATCACTGTTGAAGCACTTGGGCATAATGTTAGTTCAGAAACCCTAGAAAATGACCCTCAGGTCCCTGGCAGATGCGAGCATGTTGGGACACTCTGTATGCTACAAGTAATACCTGCTCCTTTTCTACTAGGTCTCAGCAGCTGACTGTCCTGGGGGTCGGTGTGTTAACTGCTCCAGGAGATGTGGCTGCCTGTGCCCCAAGAGGCTGTGTGAAATCTTGTAATACCCTGAAAATCCTCACAACTTCAGCCTTTGCTGGATCCTGAGCGAAGCCAGCTGAGCGTGTCTAGAAGTAATCTGCAATTACTCATGGATTAGTGCGTGCTGTGAATGACGGGATGGAGGAAGGGGTCTATGCAGTGAGTACATTGCACAGTACAACTACGAATACCTCCACAGGGACGGCAGTGTCCAGTGTTAGGGAAATAAGAGAGACCAAGGAACAGTGAGCCCGTTGATGATAAGATATACACATTTTCTATTTTGTCATTTAAATATTAATACCTATACTTTTAGTCATTAATAATAAATTACTTGTGTGACTAGTATCATTACTAGTGGAGAGATGATTTAGAAAAAAATTAGAGCAGTTTGTGATGAGATAAAAATGATGTGGGCCCAGTAAAAGTCCTGTTTAATTGCTGCATTAGCACTGTTAAAACCATGCAGCAGGTGCACTCCAGTGCATTCACAGGACAGTGGAAAATGTTTCTCGGTTCATATACAACCAGGCATTTAATTGTATAACATGAATCATTTTAGATATCATTAAAATTATTAGAAGCTTTATACTTAGAGTGGTAGTATTATCTTTTTAAATTAGTTTTTGGGTTTTTTTTTTTTTAACACTGGGGATTTAACTCAGGGATGCTTTACCACTGAGTTATACCCCCTGCTCTTTTTATTTTCATTTTGAGACAGGGTCTCATTAAGTTGCTTAGAGCCTCGCTAAGTTTCTCAGACTGGTCTTGAACTTGCGATCCTCCTGCCTCAGCCTCCCGAGTCACTGGGATTGCAAGGGTGTCCCACCATGCCTGGTGCTTTCTTCACTCTTATTCATTCTCAATAAATTCCAAACTCAATTAGTAGGCAAAAGAAGTCAGCCTATCGATTTAACTAAAGCGAATGACACCAGGGAGACGGATGGAAAGAGCATATTGCAATTCACATAGCAACGGGCTTCAGCTAAGCCCCCAGGCTTTAAATCCACGTCCATGAACCTCAGGTGGAGCCTCATGATGCTCAGCAAATGCCCCCCTGTAATACGCTCATTTCATTCTTTCATTTTCCACAAACCTCCCGGATCTTTTCAATACAGTCTCCATTTACTTCCCCTTCTACCATTCCTTTTTCCCAGGTAAATAGATGTTTTCAGAAAATTCACAATACCCGTTTCCTAGATATCCATCACCACGTGCCCCTCTCCAACAGCACCCAGGTATTGTACCTGTACACTGAGGTGCTGGAGCTGCTCTTGGCCACAGAGGTGCCCCTAGCCACAGGCGCTGTGTGTGTGTGAAACGAGGCTGCTCCTAACTGAGATGTGCGCACATAAAACCTGCACGGGGTTTCGGGACTTACGAAGTACTGAATGCAAACACCCTGTTCAGTGTGTTGTGCTGATTAAATGTCCACATTGCAGCGTTCTTTATATTCCCATCTAAATAACATATGAACATGAATTTCACCTGTTTCCTTTTGCTTTCTGGTTAGCGTGGGTTTCAGAAGACTTAAAGTCGCGGTGTTCTCAGAAGATAATTACTCAGCAGTTCCCTGGACTTGTGTCTTAAGGCTTGGCTCTGCCTTTCTAGAGGAAACCTAAGGATGATGGATGCATCTCCAGCTTGGCCCTTTTTTCCTACATCACCACCCCTTGCCTGTGGCTTCACTTCCAAGGGCTCATGGGTGTGTCCTTTCTCTCCCGTTTCACTCTCCTTTCCTTGCCCATTAGCACCCATTGGCCCACTCTCCTCTGAAAGAACAAGTCAAAGGGTGTCTCCTTTTCTTCCTGGTTGCTCTCCTTTTCCCATGCTCTCTTAGACCAACTGTCTAGTGCGTGTGCCTCCGGCTTCCATCCCTCATTTCCCATCACAAAGCAGCAGCTCCCTGCCTGTGTCACTGCCTCCTGGCACGTGGTGTGTCCTGTGGTCAATTCACACGCTCCTCTCCCCTGACTAGGCTGAGCCCTGGCACCTTCACACCTGCGTGTTGACGCGGTTTCTTTCCTGATCTTCCAGAGCACAGCCCTAATCCAGCTTTCCTCCAACCCCCTACGCCACCCTTCCAGAATATGCTGGTCCTCCTGAGCATCCACCTTTGAGCTATCTTTTAGTCCTCTCTCTACATGTGTTCTCCTGGAGATTTCATGAAACCCAAGAGCTTTCAACTTTGACCTTCAGACAGTCCTCTGCAGGAACTCTAGGATATTATACAAGTGCCTGTCTTCTATGTTTCTTATTACCTGTCAAACGTAGCATTTCCAAACTAATATCCTGACCTCCCTGATTCCAAAACTATTCCTCTTGTAGTTTTCTTCATCTCATTGATGGAAACATGTTCTCTTTGCTGAGACTAAATATACATAGAGAGTCACTTTTATGATTACCCCCCTACTCCTCGTATTCTACTGTGCATAAGATCCTGTCTCCAATTTCAAAACACAGTTAATATGCCAAGTACTTCTCACCAGTCCATCCACTGTCACCTAGAATGTGCATTTGTCCTCTGTGACCCTGGTTATTACAAGACCCTCAACTATGTTTTCTGGTCCTACTCTTGCAGTATGTTCTCAATATAGCAACAGAGTTGTCCCTCCTGAGCACAAGTTAGGCCAGGTCAGTCTTCTATAGTAGTTTTCCCTTATTCCTGGGGAGAATATTCCCCAAGTGGATTCTTGAAGTTACAGATAGCAGTGAATTCTACATACACTGTGTTATATATATATATATATATACATATATATATATATATCCTGTGATAAAGCTTATTAAAGCTTATAAATTAGGCAGGGTAAAAGAGTAACAATGACTAATAATGCAATAGAACAATTATAACAATATATTGTCATAAAAGTTATGTGAAGTAGTGTATACCGTCCTCAACCTTTTCTTTAGTTGATGTGAAATGATACAATGCCTCTTGATGAAGTAAAGGGGGCGAATGATTCAGGCTTTATTCACAGCATTCAGCTATTATCCCAGTGTAATGACACCAAGGCAGCTGCTGTGATAACCAAGGCAGCTACTAGGGCCCTGTAAGTGTGTAGCCCACAAAGCGTGGGTACGCTGGACCAATGGAAGGTTCGCTCCCTGCGAGCAGGGGCTCAGGAAGGTGCAACATTTCTTTATTCTGCACAGGATGGCATATAGTTTAATTTTTGAAATGTTTACTTATGGAATTTTCCGTTTAAGATTTTTGGACCATCATCACCATAAGTTACTGAAACTTCAGGTAACTGAGACTATGGATAAGGAGGGACTGCTGTACCTAAAACACTCAATGATCTGTATTATGCTGATATAAACCCCATGGTGCTTGCAATGGCCGGCTGTGAGGCAGTGCAGAGCAGTCTCCCCCCATTTTCTCTCTGAATTTATTTTCTACAACCTTGTTTTATGTTATTTTCTCTAACCTTTCTGTTCTCTAAGTTGGCTGAAGCTACACTGGTTTCCAGTCTGCTCTTGGGGAAATTAAACGCACACACACACACACACACACACACGCATACACACAGGCACACACACACACACACACACACACACACACATACAGAGACACATTTCTGCTTTAAAATTAGACGCTGACGCTGACTGTTCTCTCTGACTGAAAAGTTTGTTCTCTGGGCTTGGCAAGAGGATACCATTGTTTCTTGTTCACATCTTTGTTCCTGTCAACCTCCTGGTGAGACCACTAGGCAAATTATTAAGAATGCCCTAGCTGTTCTGATAGTTATGTCTAATCAACAATTCTTTCATTAAAAAAAAAATGAAAACCTCGGTCTTTCAAACCCCAAATAAGTGCATTAAATCATTTAGATTCAACAATCTTCTATTCTTTCTTGACTTTTCTGTTATTAGTAACAATATTTTCTTTTTTCTTGACTGCCAATGTTCCTCCAGGAAGTTAGAATAAATGAAATTGTTTTCAGTTATGGGGTTTCTTTGAATTTCTCAGAGAAAAAAAAAAACCAGGTGTGGGAAAAAGGGTAAAAGAAAAATTGGGAATTTTATTGATAATGGCAGTGAAGAGAGAATGAAGATTGATTACACTACAGGAAGGTTTCTATTGGATTTTGTGTTTTCTTTGTTGCTTGAAATGCCAAAGGCAAGCCCCGTCTCTCCCTGGTGGATGTCACACCAGATGCTAAGGGTGCAGAACCTGCCCGACACGGAGACCCTGGCTAGAATCAAAGATCATTTTATATCGCTACCACGTTTAAATGAAAATGCATATTTCTACATATTATATCTCTGATATTTTTTCAGGAAATTTCATTCCTGATAGGATAAACTGTCATTAAAAAATGAGAAGGAAGGAAGTCTGCACCAGGAAGCACTGTCCACTTCATTTGTGAGTAGCAAAAGGAACCTTTAGAACATGGTGCTTCCTCAGAGGGGATGGACAGAACTGTAAATAACACTCTTAACTTGCTTCTTCTCGTTCTTTTCATTCCATTGGTTTTAATTAAGCAATTTTTACTTAAATTTTATTTAAGTAATAAAATTTTATTAAGCAATATTCTGTATCCTTCTGTGTCTATAAGTAAAAGTGGTAGAAGAGAATTACAGATCGTGCAGGGATTTTCTTGAACCGATGCCAGGATAAGTGTAATTTTTATGTAACTCCATTAAATTCAATTGTACTAGTCGTACTGAGATCTGCAGGAGACCACAATATTTGATCAGATTAAAGACTGACTCAAAGACGTGTTCTGGAAATTCCCTAAAACTAAATACAGGAAGCTACCTTTTGGAAAATTAGATACGATTTGAAAAGCGGACTATCTTAGTTCTTCCTGTGCCAGCATAATTTCTAAGAGCTGTGAAATGGTAGACACGGCATGTTCTATCTAAATTGATCTTATCTGTTGCTGATTTGAGCTTTTTCCTTCCGCTTCAATCACATCTGCATATTCTTCATATACTCAGCCATAAGGCATTTTTCCAATTTAGAGAACGAGGTGAATACACAGAATATATTTTTATGTGCACTCTGGCCATCGCATATTTTTCTTGGGTTGCTAAATGAAGTGGGGCTCTCACATAACAACTTTCGTTGCTGTGTTTGCCAGGAAAAGCTGTAGCAATTTTGGAATGGATTATCTTTAAATCTATATCACAAAACTGGCAGTGCAGTTAATACTAATTAAAACTAATTTTAGCCTCAATACAGTTTCTCTTAAAATACTATAGTCTACATCACTAATTTCTTTGAAGAATGAAATCAATAATAATTTATATATTTATTTCAGTCTGAATAGAGACATTTAGTAGGTTGAACAAGGGAACATTTTGCCTATGATTCCCAAAGGTTTCAGGATAAAATAAATCAAAGAAAATCTACTCCTCAATAAAAAATACACAGGGATATTTATCATTTGTGCTCTTATTGTAGTGATTTAGTTATCAATATGCAGGTGCACTGTGACTTACAATAAACAGTTTAAAAAACATAAGCTTCTGAAATATGCGGGGCAGCATTAAATGATTCATGTTATTGGATTTAAGAAAGGAAAAAAGGAAGGGAAAGCGCATAGAAACCCTACTCAGGGAAAGAGTAGCTAAAAACTACAGATCCTGAGTGGCGATTCATCAACAGGTTTTACAATAAATGCTTAATGGAGCCACATGCTGGAGGTGGAAGTCTGATAATTTCCATCATGAAAACATGCAAAAATGTAACATGTTTTTTGTTGGTGTTGCTTTGTGTATGTGTGTGTGTGTGTGTGTGTATCCTTGTTATAGGGAAAGAAAAAAGTATGGACCCTTTTTACTGCAGAAAACCACCAAGTCACTCAAATGAACAAGAAAGGAAGAAAAAGGCTTTTATGAAACAACTAAAAGAATTTAACAAATGACAGAAATTATACTTACTGTAATACTTTTGAATGGGATAAATCCCCCATTTCCATTCAAGACTGGCTGAACAGATTAAAACCACATGCTTTGCAATTTGAAAACAGAATTCTTTCCCCTTACTTTTTCTGTAGGTTCCCTGGTTTTCATCTGATAGCCACATACTATTTGCAGAAAGAAAAATTCTAAGAAGAGAGGGAAATATTAATTATATCCAGAAATGGAGGTACATACCTTTTCATCTGTCACCCAGTCAGTGTGAGGAATTTGATCTTGTGAGAGCTGAACTGGGTTTGGATATGTTTTTGCTATTGTTATCTTCAGTAGCCCACAGACTTCAAATTCCCCCTGTGGTTTTAATGAAGGGTGGGCTGCCCCAGCTTCCAGCGTAGAGTGGTGTACAGATGAAGTGCTTAGATGTTTTTCTGCATGTCTGCTTTTCCATTTTCAGTTTTCATGTGCAGCAATACAGGGTCTTGTTTATATTCCTGTCCTCTGTAGCAGAGGATTGGCTTGCTTGTCTTCTGGGATGGGCGGTTGAGGAGCATTAGTGAAGAATCCAGTGACATCTGCAATTGTGCCTCAAGTGTGGGGTCTTTGAGCTTTCCCCCCTCACCCTGCCTCTGACCTGCAGGTGGACCACACCCTCTACCCATGAGAGTCCTTCATTGACACACTGATAGATTTTTCTGTAATTCTATGTCACTAGTCAAACTGTATTTTGCACTAGGTATGGGTGCTATGGCCAAGAGAAGCTCCAAATCTTATAGGGTCAGGCAGAAAACATTTGTTTATACTAGAAGAACTGAATATTGCACCAATTTATCATTTATTGAAAATAATGATATGAACTTTACCTGACTAAAATATTTTTAAAATATTTTACAGAGATCATTATGAGCTTTATGTTTAAGTTTCTTAGGGCCATATTTAAATATTATATTATACTTTGAATCGTTGCCTTCTAATTTGTGAGAAACATATTATGGGATTAAAGGTAATCTTGTTTGTTCTGTTTTCAGGTCCCCAAAATTCATTACACCTATTTCTTTCTACAGCATGTTTTTAAATCAAATGTCCATGTAGTAATGCTAATCTTCAGTAGTTTTAAAAAAATATTTGAGGCTATGTTTTATCTTCCTGGGCAAAATTTTAGGTAGTCATGTTAGGTACCAAATCTACTGGATCTTCTAGTTGTGGGCTGTTTCTATCATCTTAAGAAAAAAAATAATGATGATCCCTCAACCTCATTGACTGTCTAGAATACTTTCTCTTTCACAAACACACAGACAAGTTATGTTTTCATTCAAGATATAGATTCTAGAAATTTCTGAAATTACAATTTTTTTCCAATATAGCCTTTTTTGCTATATGCAAGTGAATACACTTTGGATGTTAGTAACAAATCAGATACATCCTGCTGCAATAAAGTGTGAGACTCCCTGTGTGTGAAGGGAACAGTGGTGCTCATTGGCTCATTTCAGGGATTTCTTCATCTGAAAAATTCTTCCCAAATCAGACAACAATAAAGCCTCTCTTTTCTAATTATCATTACAGAATGCTGACTTTCCTTTTCTGCTCTTGGAAATCCATTATCTACCAGTACTGTTGCTTAGACACAGAAGTGAAGATATTTTTGTAGCAGGATTCAGGGACTCCCCACCCCCACCTCCCATGATGTTCCACACAGGCAGTTAAAAAAAAATAAAAAAGGAAAGATAGGAAAAGTTTTCCTCCAAATTTCGAGTGGGGAACTGAAAATCTATCTCTCCAGCCTCTAGTCCATCATATCATCATTTTTTAAAAATAGTATTGCTTGGGCTACACTTTTGTTTTACTTGTGTTACCCGTTCATATTAGCAACATCAAGCCAGGGGCAGCCTCCAGCTTGCTAAGGGCAGCTTGGTGATCTGAGGGCAGAAGGCCTTGGTATCCAACCTCCAGCAGCCATCAAGCCCATGGCCATCCTTGAACACTAAAAAAGCTCTCAGGTGCCCACTCTATAACATAAAGGGGAGCTCTGCTTAAAGTCCCAAGCACACTAACCTAACAGTCAAGTTATCACATTTCTAAACATGCACTTTGTCTTGTTCCAGCTCTTTCTGGAACACTGACTACTTAGATTATTGTCACATCTTTGTGGAAGTCTAATGCTATCAACAGCAGGGGAAAAACTCCAGGATATTAAGGAAGAGTTGTGCTAATTCAATGGATGCACCATTAAGAATCCTGTAACGTTGGCAGACACTCCATCTCAGGAAGTTCAAGATCAGCTTAGAATGCTGACTCACCAATATTACATGGTATTTAGAATATAAAATCCCTCAATCTGAAACATGGTGAAGTGTTCACACCTGAGAAAATCTAAAATCTCAGTGTGACACAGCTGCTTGCTAAACCTTGGACACCTTACTTACCTTTCGAGACTTTTTTTTTTTAAAGAGAGAAAGATATATATATATAGAGAGAGAATCAATTTTTATTGAGTTTTTCACATGGCATTCATTGCTCACTTAGATGTGTATGTGGGTGCTGGGGTTTGAACCTGTGTACTTGTGCATGCTGGGCAAGTGCTGTAACTGCCAAGCCAACGTTCCAGTCCCCCTGTCTGAGACTTTAACAACATTGGTTGTTCTGAATTTCTAAATCTTAAAAAAAGAAACAAAAAGGTTCAGTTCGTGAATGCTTAAAACAGACCAAAGTAAATGACACCTTCAAATCTTATAAGGCATCCATTACTTATAAAGCAAGTGCTGATAATCATTGTGTCCAAAAGAATTTAGGGAAAAAAACTATACACCTGATTTTATCACCAGGTTCCTCAACTGTTCTTATAGAAAACAATTATATATCCTATGCTCAGATATTCAAAATAAATATTCTGAAAATCATCATAACATGGCTTTCTTTTCATTCGATGCTAATTTTAAAACTGATGTTATAACTTTATTTCCCATTCGCATAACTGATGCCTAAGAGTATTGATCTACTCCGATAGGCTATTCCTAATTTATTTACATAGCTATTAACGCTTACATAACAGAAGATTAACATCTCCATATTTGTGATTCTGGAAGAAAGCAATTCACTTCTTTATGAATCCAAAAATCAGTTATCAGAAACATTCAATTAAAATTCTAGTCCATTGTATGCTTCATTTGGCAATAAAGACGAAAAGGACAGTGAAAGAAAAGAGAATAAAGAAAAAAGAAAGAGAAAAGAAGGGTGAATGGGAAGCTAGGTTGGGGACCAGGGCAAGAGAGTCCTTGCCGGAGCCAGGGTGGGACTCCACTTGCTTGCTTCGTACACCAGCCTGGGTATGGCCTTCTGTGTGACCTTAACTTAGACTTTTTTTTTTATCTTATTTATAAAATAATAAATATTAACACTTACTATTTCATGGTTGTGATTTTTTTTTGTTATAGTAAGTGCGACCTAAATGTCATTATTACTGATGGTATTATCATTCAGACTGTTGCCACTGAGAGGATGAAATGAATTGGCATATATGGAATGCTAATGCTTCCATCAGCTCAAGCTGCTGTAAGAAGGATAGCATAGACTGAAAAGCAAACATTTCCTTTCCACAGTTCCAGAGGGCAGGAAGTTCAAGTTCCATGTGTAGTCCACCCAGAATCTGGAGAAGGCTAGAGGACCATCTTCTCCTTGGGTTCCCACCAGGAGGACAACGGAGGGGTTTTCTCCTTTCTCTTTTTACAGGGTCCCCGATTTCATATCCTCATTGTATGATCACCTCCCAAGAGCCTCACTAATCCCATTCCTTGGGGTTTCCAAGACTTTGATTGGATGCTGGTGACTAGGTGCCTCTGTAGCAATTTCCTATAGTATCGCTCTACTTGCTGTTAATGTGGAATTTTGAAATAACACTAAGAAAAAGTGTGAAATTTAATATTTTACAATTTTTGAAGGAGTATATGTACTTCAGTATCTGCTACCATATGCATTTTTTAAATCATAAAGAAAGGCAAATTGTGCATGATGGTTATGACCTAATAGCTATACAATGGTTTCCCAAGTGTGACACCAATCTGCCAGGGGCACTTTTTTATTAGATTCATAGGATTTCACCCCTTAAACATCAAAATACAACTATTAAAAGTTGTCAATGGAAATAAACTGGAACAATAGAAGACTGGAATGCTTCAACTGTATTCTTTTTAATTAAACTGATATTCACTGGAGAAAACTTTCTTTCCCTTAGCAGTGATATTTTATTTCAGCAGGAAAAAAAAAACATGCTGTCATAACAGAAAGAAAATAGTATTTTCTTTTATGAACTAAAACAACAGCTCCAACACATTTCTTGAAGAGTTCTAGTGCCAAGCTCAGAATTTATAAAATTCATTTATGTTCTAATTAAAATACATACAAAGGAATAGTGAATAAAATAACACTGGAATTTGTACTCAGTGAGGAGTTTATGTGGAAGTAAAATCTATTATAGGAAAGATAAAGAGTGACCTTGCCTGGGAAGCAACAAAGAAAAATTGCTGCTAGCTTGGTTCTTTTGTTATTATGTGCAAACCATTAAATCTGATAAAATTGTTTTAAGAGTTATTTGGAGAAGGCCCAGGACAGCATTAGCTTCTAACAGAGGGAATTTTCATTTGTTTCTGCCCTGGCCTTTTTAGGGGCAGTTTGCGGTCTTCTAAACTCTATTTCAGAGACAGATTTGAGGTGAGGAGTAGGGTTGGTGCACCTTTGTTCTGGGGTGTAGATTTCTGGGTCCCAGCTGAATACACCCTGACCCAGAAATCTTACATTGCTGCTATTCACAGATACCTTCTTCAGCATTGCAAAACATTTACTGAATTCTCTTTGGATTTCCATCTCCTGCCAGATCCTGGCCTGGTAATCTTCGCAGCAATGTAAGGTTCCTGCCTTCTAATATTTTGTCTGTGATGGTTGTTTTGAATTTTATGATTCATTTTACTGGGGACAAATGTTCCACATTTTCTGTAATTTTAAATAATTTTCCAATTTTGAGGCTGAATACATGTTTCTTGTAATTTTAAAACTTTGGAGTAAAAGACATGCAGGTGAAGCTTACCTACATCAAAGCAGCAAAGAAAACTCAACCACTGGTGACTTTTTTATTACTTTTACTCTCATTCTGATTCTAATGACAACAAGTGGAACACCATTAGAATATTAAAAGGAAATCATCCATCCAGATCCCTTTATAACAAAAGCGTGTAGAATATTCACATATTCATTCATATGCACATTTACTTAGCAAATTTTTATTTCATGCTTGCCTATGATGAGCTGGGCCTTAGGCATTTAAATGATAACAAGAGCGATATGAACTTTTCTATTCTAGATTAAAATCCAGCCCAGGTGCAATGTGAACTGTCATGTGTCACTTAATGATGGGGACAAGCTGTGAAAAATGCATTGGTAAGCCTTTTCATCACTGTGCAAACATCATAATGCACACTCACTGAGACCTAGCAGGCATAGGTCAGTCACTGTGTGGCCTCTGAATGCAATCAGGAGACGCAGTAGACATGTGATGCATGAGGTTCTTGTGGGTATGGTAGGGCAATGGCTCTGCAGTCAATTTTTTTGTTTTTGTGAGTAGAAGGAGTAGAGTCTAAAATAAATATCTAAAGTGTAATGGACAACCCAGCAGCACAGCCATTTATCATCATTATCAAGAAGCAGGTACTGCACATATTTGTGGGTGCTACCTACTTTCAAATGATGGCACAGTGGCCTTGTTTCCATCAGCATCACCCCCAACCTTGAAGAAGACAATATTCTGCAACATCACCAGGCAGTAGGAATTTCCAGCTCCATTATAATCCTGGGGCAGCAGGTCATGGATCTCGGTTGTAGTTGATCAAAGCACAATTAGGTGGCATTATTTTCACAAATAGTAAAGACTCAGCAGTAGTGGGCTTTCAATTTTTAAACTATGAGCATTAAAATTAATTTCATCAAATTTTCTCTTGTAGTACAAAGGAGAAAGTTGCCAAGTGAGAGCCATTGAATCTCCCAAGGTCTCAAAGTTTATGGAGGAATACAAAACAAAACGTTTCTGACTCCAGGAAGGGTTCCTGCGTTCTCACAATGACCTCTTTAATCAACTGGGAACATTAGATCATCTTCAGGAAAGCATTCTAGGCATTAAAATGACTCAGGCTCTGAGTTCACAGATATAATGTAATATTAAAAGCTAACAATAATTTTTAAAAATTTAGACTAAGTTGTTCCACTATTGTTAATCTAGTGCATTTAATATATTACACAATCAAGCTTGAAAATGATATCACACGTGCATGAACACTTAGAAAATAACAAGTATTAAGTATTTCTTATAAATCTGTAGCAGTCTTTAAACAGTTTATTATTTAGAGCACTCAGTTTGCCAGTACATTTCTATTAATTTCATTATTTTAGTTATAACTATTTTATATTTGTTTTCATAATCAATGAGCAATTTACAGCAATTAAAGAAAATATAGTAGTGTATGTATTTTATGTAACAGTGTGTGGAAGCGAAACTCTGTATATATGACATTAGCTATAAATCTATTATTTTTCTCAATATTTGTTTAATCACTGTTTATTAGTAATAGTCCCAACTAAATTCTTATTGTTTTCCCCTTCAAAAAAACAAAAAACTTAAAACAAAAAAGCAAAAAACTTGTGCTCTTCACAGTATGTAAGAAAAAAAAACAGAAGTCACTTTCTTATAACATCAAAGCCCATTTTTTTTCTCTTGATAATTGCAGAAGGTTGAGGTGCAAAACTACACTTTGAACTGAAGACTGCCACTCCTTGTAGTGAAGAAAGTCCCAGTATTTTTATAGAAATTAACAACTAGTCATATAATCAGCAAGGGAAAGAAATGAAGTCTTACAATGATCAAAAGAGAAATGTTAAATAGTTGGAACAATAGAAACTCCAGCTATTCAGCAGCAGAATTATCTTCCTAGTACATATTCAAGTGAGGAGCTGTAATGATGTGTACATTCTATTCAATAAAAAGGTTCACAGTTTGCTAAAGTATAGAAAAAAAACAACCCAATTTCATTTCTAAGAGAATGTAGAAGTTGCAATTTTAGTCTGCATTCATATTCCAAGCAGTGTCTTTTAAAAGGTAAGGGTGCAAAATTAACTGGAAGAATTGAAAAAAGTATAAATTTAACTTGCTTTTGTAACTGGGGCAATTGCTCTAAGGATATTTTAAGTAGAGAGAGCAGTGAATGGTTTTTGTATTGAAATCCCAGTGAAATCTGTAAGAAGTAAGTGCACTTCCTATTATAATAAATAAAATGAAAGCAAGTTCTGTGCTTCTCAGGATATAATATTGGCAGAGCAAAATGAAATAAATAGCAATTGGGACCTTAGCTCAAAATATAAAATTTATGTGAGTAGCTACAACAAATTATTTATATTTTTACATTGTGTAAAATAAGTAATCTATTCTTTGCTCACATCCTCATGAGCATTTATTTTGGAAAAAATGTGGTTTTTTAGCGACTTTATTATTGAAACAATAAAGGGAAATATTACAATGATATCATGTGTAATGAAAAGAAATTTGAACTATACATTATTGAGAATTCTCATTTTCCAAATTTCTCATAAGTCACTTGAGATTTCTAGCATCTCTATCACTTTGTGTTTGTTCTCTTTTGGCATATCTCTCTAGAAACCTGTGAGCAATTCTTACAGAATTTTTTTTCTCTATGCACATCAAAAGGGCAACTTTTTAATGATCCCTAAGCTAGAGAAAGCCAGATACTTTCTCCTGCCTTTACGAAGGTAAAAAAGGAAGGCAGATGACATCTTATTTCTTTTCTTAATTGCCTTCCTAAGTTCCCAACGTAAGCAAAAGAAATTATGTCTAAAAATGTGGATTGTCAAAAATTATTTGCTGTTTTAGAGACATTTATCACTTTCAAAAATATATTTAAAACAGTATTATACCACCTATAGACTCAAAACATAGAGCAAGGAAAAAGTTTCTAGTGGTATAATAAAGTTGAAGTTAGCATGGTAAAGTAGAAAACATAATTTTAATGAAAGAGTGATTTTGAGCTTTGATGTATTGGTTTTCTCCTTTTAAATGAAACACTATGAACTGGTTAAATGAGCTTTTATATAGGATCTGCTAGTTTTCATTGGGGATTGCTTGACAATGTCACCTGCTTTCCATTATTTTTTTCCTTTAGGTGTCTATTAATTCCTTGTCACTTGTCCTTGCATGTGAAGGGGCATAAATATAATTAGGATAAGAGAGAACCTTTCAAATTACATACAATTCATTAAAAATTTATCTGGAGCTTTAAATTGTTTTCTTTTTTTAATTAGATGGATATAGAGATACAATTGAGAGGGAAACATTATCAAACATTCAAGAACCATTGTATATATACTTAATTATCCAGGGCTAATGGCATATCTTGGATGCCCAGCTTGGGTTCCCCCTGTTGCTGTTTCCCCCAGAAGAACCCCTGAGTTAAATGGATATCTCATGGAGGTCAGAGATCTCCTTCTGAGATGATTCCCCCATATTCCCACCCTCCTATCTCTTAGGAGTTCTTCCTACACCCTCCCCCACCTGTTCCCCTCCCTATGCCTCCAAGTATCCTAGAGAGCCATCCCCTTATTGCGTTGAGAATCATACAATTTGAAGTTATTGTTAGCTTGGCCGTCTAACCTACTGCTTCCCCATATATTCTAGCTTCCACAGATGACAGATACCATTCCGTCCTTGAGTCTCTGAGATTGGGATACTTCACTTGGCATAATTCTTTCCATCTCAATCCATTTGGCTGCAAAAGCCATAATATTGTCTTCTCTAATGGCCCAGTAGTATTCCATTGTATATAAGTACCAAGGTTTTTGTATCCACTCATTGAGTGAGGGGCATCTGGGTTGGTTCTATAATCTAGCTATAGTAAATGGAGCTGCTATAAACATTGATGAAGCCATATCACTATAATACGCTGATTCTAACTCTTTTGGGAAAATACCCAGGAGTGGGATAGCTGGGTCATAAGGTCGTTCCAGTCTCCACACTGGTTTCCAGAGTGGCTGAATCAATTTGCAGTCCCACCAACAGTGTAACAGTGTTCCTCTTTTCCCACAGCCCCTATAGCATCTGTTGTTGTTTTCAATTTTTCATTTTTGCCACTCTAACAGGAGTGAGGTGGTATCTCATTAAAGTTTTGATTTGCATTTCCCTTATAGCTAATGATGTAGAGCATTTTCTCATATTAAATTGTTTTCAACCAATGAGGAGAGAGACTGAGTAGTGCAGCAGAAGGAAAGATCTAATCCAGTATCTGGGGTAGGGATAGCTGCTTCCCAACGGTGTACAGCAAATACCATTAATGACAAGATGGATGATTCATAAGTACATCAGTTTTCTCTTGCCCCAATAATTTGCATAAAAAATCACAAACACAGGGACTTACTTAAAACAACAACTCTGAGTCTAGGTTCTCAGTCCAGTCCAGCATCAGATTTTTCACTGGTCTTGCTGATCATCTGTGAGCATGTGGGGTTCAGCTAGGGGTAGACTAGTTAGACCATCTTCAATGGGAAAATCTAGTTTTTCCTCCACATCTATTATCAGCAGTCTTGTTCTCTAGTGGAAGGAAAATCTCCAAGAAATCAAGGTTATGTACATAAGGTTTCATGAGTCAAAAGAGGAAGCCATTGATGTAGAGACACCAAAGTGGACCTGAAAGACAACTGCAGGCTGAGAAGTCTGTAGGTAGTTGTCAGGCTACTGATAGCTCTTCTGGTATGATTGGTTGTCAAAGGAAGGAGTCAGGAATGAAAAATGGTGCATTGTACAGGAGACCAAGAACCATCTGAAATCAGCTGGTCTGCTGGTGTATCGGCAGGTGCCGTCTCAACAAACCTCATTAAAATTCATAGAGCGCTGCCCTGATTCAGTAACCTCATTCCAAACCCCATGCAAATCCTTGTTAACCAACTCCAAGTTACAATCTCTTTGTTTTTAAGAGAGAAGCAATCTTTACTTAATTTTTCATGTGACTTTCATTCCTTAGACACTTCATTGTGTACATGGTGCTGGGGTTCGAACTCATGTACTGGCGCATACTAGGCAAGCACTGTAACCACCAAGCCCCTCCAAGTTAGAATCTTACAGGGAAGAGAATTTTGGGGAAAACCTCCACATTAACCAAGTCCACGCCTACTTAACACTTGGCATCCATTGTGAGTAAGTAAATAAATACAAAATGCATTAAAACTGGCTTGTTTGACTCTATATTTCTAAGAATTTTAGTACATATATAGCTTTGGGTAATCATACTGAGATTGTATTCTTTCACTCAGCACAAAATTTTGAGATCCTTACAACTTACTGGGTGTTTTGATAGGTGGTTCATTTTTATGGATCAACTGTATTCCATTGTGTGCCTATGTACCATGTGAAGAATGTTTTGTTTCCAGTTATAGACTATTATAAATAGAGCTTCTCATGTATATTTTTATAGGGTTCTGTTAGAATCTTCCCTTTATGTCTCAAGGATAAATAACCTGGAAGTGAACCATGTTGTCAGTGTACATCCAACATCATAAGGATTTCCTGAAGTGTTTTCCAAGTTTGCAAACATCACAAGTTTGCATCTCTGGCAGCACTTCTAAGTTTTCTGCATTCTATTCAGTTTGATATTACTGTATTTTCATCTTTATCATTCTAATCAGTGTGTAGTGTCATTACCATTGAAGTTTTAATTTAAACTTCTAAGGGTCTCAAAATGTACATTTTTCATATGATCGTTTGTTATCTCCATTTCTTACATGGTAAAGAATTTTTCAAATCTTTTGGCTATTTTTAATTGGGTTGTTTATTTTGATTTTGAGTGCTCTTTATGTATATAGATATGTGTGTGTGTGTGCGTAATCCCTTTTGGTACTGGAGATTGAACCCTGGGGTGCTTAACCACTGAGGCACATCCCTAACCCTTTTTGTTTTTTATTCTGAGACAGGATCTTGTTAATTTGATTAGGACCTCACTGAGTTACTGAGGCTGGCTTTGAACTTGTGATCCTCCTATCTCAGCCTCCTAATAACAGGCAGGTGCCACTGCACCTAGCTTATACATTCTTGCTAGAAATGATTTATGAATATGTCATGTGAAAACATTTATCTAGGGATAAAATTTGCCTTTCATTATTTTAATCATGCCATTGCAGAGAAATTAGGGGAAAATACGGAATCCAATTCATTTCTTCTTCTTCTTCTTTTTTTTTTTGTGGATTGCTTGCTTGGTGTTAGGACTTAGAACTTTACATAGTCAAGAAGGTTTTCTCTTAATGTTTCATAGTTTCAGATTTGCAAGTCAGATCTATGAACCAATGTGACACAATATTTTTATAAAGTATTCGGCTTGTGTCAAGTTTCTCCCCCACCAGCCCATACGATCGGCCAATCTGCCTAACTTTTATATTGAACAAAGCATGGTTTCTGGTGGGAAATCAGTTGGCACTAGAATGTGTAGATATTTCTCTGAATTTTTGGAATGAATATTCTCTTAAATAATTTAACTGGAAGACAAATAAGAAGTTACAATTTTATTTTTATTCATCTCTTTTCCTATATTCTTCATTTATATTCACTCTGTTCTGATTTGTGCTGTATTCCTTCTGCCAAAAGAACTTCCTTTAGCATTTCCTATAAGGGGAGGTCTTCTGGCCACAAATTCCCTGTTTTTTTTTTAATTTTTATTTATATTTTTGTGTGTGTGTGTTTTCTGAGAAAGATTTTGTTCATCTTCTATATCTTTCAAAACTTAGAAGATTCCTCTCAATGTTAAAATCACCTGTCTGATTTTAAAATGAAAACTATGTTCTCTGGGTACAAATCACCCACAACCCACCAGCTGCCTCCTTATTTTTTCCTGTGGATTTTTAATATAATTTAGTTGGGTGTGGTTGCTTGTTTGCTTGCTTTGTCTTTATATTTATAGCTTTGTGTAATTTTTTCTTGGATCTGCAGCTTACCTATAACTAATTTTGTGAAGTTTTTTTTAATTTTCTTTAAATAATTCCTCTGGTCAAATGTTTTTTTCCTCTCCTTTTGGGATTATGATAATATGTATGTTACATAGTTTTTTTTTCCATGAAGTTCTTGGATATCCTATTAAATGTTTTTACCTCTTTTGCCTCTTTATATATTGCTATGAAAATTTCTATTTACCTATCTTCAAATTCATTGATTCATACTTTGGCTATCTCAAGTCAACTCCTGTACATTTGGGGATATTAAAAATATTACTACTTTAATTTCTAGAATTTTTAAAGTTCTTTTTATAATTCCCATTTTTCTGATGCTCGTATTCATCTGGTCTTGCCTTGTCTGCCTTTTTAGTTATTTTAAATAGCTTCCATATGATTTCAGTGTCTTTGTTGTATTGAGTATTGGTGAGATTATTAATTGTCTCCACCTATTGTTTTTATTGCCTTTAAATATGACTTTTTTAAAAGAATGATATGTTTCCTTAGGGAAGTAGATATCTCAGTAGATATGACATTATTATTGTAATAAAAAAAAATCTTGACCCAATAGTTGAGCTATCTTTCAGGTTTGTTGTTGGTGTGAAAGCAGAGGTTTCAAATATGTCTGGTGACATTGTTTCCAGTCTCTCTTTTGGTTTAAGGTTTCCTTTTCTGCTATAGCTCAGAGAGTCTCTCTTGCATCTTTTGACGCTTTCGTCCACTGTTATTGCTGTTAACTGGGACTGCTGGTATGGTTATGGGATGTAACAGCAAACCTCCCAAATCTTTTGTGTAAGTTTTGGCCTTTGGTGTACACAGTGGGCCAGTGTCTTGGGGATGTGACCGTCCCCAAAACTTTGTTTCACCTTTGGTGCTGAAGACTTTCCCCTCTGTCTTCCCATTCACTTTCCTGGGTGCAGCACCTTCAGGTTTCCCAGGCAATGTCTCTGAGGTCGTATTTCCTTCCATCTTTGGCTTTTTGTGTGTCTTGGGGAGCGTATGATCGATGACTTGTACCAAGTTCATTGCCCCAGTTGATGGAATTCCACTCTTCAGAAGGCATTGTTAGGTTTCTTCCCTCTTGCAGACTGAGACTTGTGTTCCTTAGGGCAGAATTCTGTGTATTTCACTCACCTCCTTCCACACCTGGCACTGTGGGTGGCACTTTCTGCAGATCCACAATTTGAAAGGCTGCGGATGTTTGCTGACGTGCCTGTGACTGGTGATTGCAGGAACTTCTCTCTCGTGCTAACCTGCATTTAGCTTCCAGCAATGTGTCGTAATGTCAAGTTTAATCCTCTGCTGTCTTCTGTGGAGTCTAGTAATCTGCCTGGGTAAGCATGTTCTTCCTGGTGCCTGAGGGGTGGCAGCTTCCAGACACACCAATGTTTTCAAGTTTGTCAACCTGTTCTTTTTGTGAAGGTGGGCATAGCTCCTCCTTACTTGTTTGAGCTGAAACTGGGAGACAATGGAAACATAAAAATTTTTTTTTGATTTCTAATCTCAACAGCTATATAAATTACTTGATGTTTCATTTACTACCATAAATAAAATTAGCTTAAAAACAGTGAGTTCCTGAACGATTTATTGACATATAGCGTATAGTATGTATTAAAGATTTTAATTTTACTTCAAGGTTTATATATTTTTTCCTTTAACATTTGGAAGTTTTAGAGTCTTGAAACTTTTTGAATAATAGAATATATGGAAGTCTTTATAAACAAGGATTCTTAAATACAAAATTCTAAAATAGAAATTATAGTTAATTTGAGAATTTTGAAGTAAAGTTCAGATTGTTCATAACACCAGCAGCCTTAATTTTGTGAGCACTAATCAGGGTTTCTGAAAAGGTTTTTCATTAAAAATATCATTCTCAGTTTTTCCTTAAAATTCACTTAATAACATCTTTTTTTTACAAACTTTGACATCTTTTGACAGTCAATGACAACTCAGAGATTATTTGGAATTTCATTAATTTCATATATTTCTCTTTAGTTATGAAGAATGTTTATGATGCTATAAACTAATATTTTGTTCACATAGATTTAGGTATTTTAATCAAAAGTATTTTTGAATGGATGTATTTTTCCAATGAAATATTTTACATCTATTTATAGGTATGAATGGTGAATTATTTGTTATCTTACTGGCATTATTTATAAAGGATTTATCTCCATCATTATATGTATATAATTTGAAGCTGTTAATAATATGCTCCTGCTAAAGGGCAATAATTGCTTTACTAACAAGAGCATAACACGTCACAAACACACAGATAAATTTTATTGCTAATATTAAATATTTTTCAGTGAGAAAAATAGTATCTCATTTCCTTAAAGTAACATTGAACAAAATAGCACTGGATATCTAGTAACTGTATAATGCAGCTGTATTTGGATACAGGGTCTTTAACAAATAGTCAACATTATATGATAAACTTAAGGTGGGTCCTCGTCCTACATGACTTGTTTCCTTACAAGAAGAAATTAGTACCCAGACACAGCAGTGAAAGACCGCCTGAAGACAGAGAAGGAACAGGGACATCTACCTGTCAAGTAGAGGACTTGGAGGACTCCCACACCTCCTGATTCAATCCTGGACTCTCAGCCTTCAGAACTGTAAGAACACATATTCTTGCTGTATGAGTTACCTACTTTGTGGTACTTTGTTTTAACAGTCCTAGCAAACCTAATACAGGTGATTTCGGATAATTAGTTTTGAATTGCAATACATAAACTAATTGAAGTTCACCTAAGTGGCATTGTAAATAACAACCAGTCTAATTAATTTCATGAAGACAAATGAAAAATGGGAGTAATAAAATTCTCTTGTGAACGTAGATTGAGAAATTAGAACAAAATTGAATGATGAGTGAACTTTGAAAGCTGCCAATTTTCTTATTTTTCATTTTGAGAATTTGTAAATTATGGGTGTTGACAGTAGGGTAGGTGCTCACCATTATTATTCATTCCTCTCTAAGGAAGACAATAGAAAGTCTGTTAGAAGACCAGTAGAGATGAATGCATGAGCATTGGTCTCAGAATTCTCCTCTACGCCATGTGTTTAGAAATTGCAACCAAATCCCGCTGTGCTCTTTCATAGGCATCTGGATATGATACTTTGATTCCTTCTGAACACAGCATTCGCCATTGCTAATAGGTATTGATGAGAATAATTTAGTTCAGTGGGGAAATGATTTTTTTTTTCAAGACTAATATGTGCCCCACAAAGGAGTTAAGCATTGGTTTACAGTCTACCAGTCTCCTTTTACTAGGGGGAGGCTCAGAAAGAAGACAGGTACCAATGTATTCTCATAAACACACATTGATATATGATCTTCTGGTTAATAGACTAATGGTATGTGCCATTTTATTACACAAAGGAAAAATATTCTTGGTAGAGTATTTCTGTTTTAGAATTATTTTTGGAAAAAAGACTTAAAATCCATGAGTATGGATCCCTGAAATGCTTCTTATTATTTCCAACTACATATGTGCAGAATGGAGATGTTTCCTGATCAGAAATGATACCTGTTATGTGAGGTGACTGTGTCATGCATTTAGAAACCTCGTCTTTTAACCTGGTCCAGAGAGAAAGTGTCCAGTAGAATAAACTTCTAGAATCACTATTTGGCCAGGATTCTCTAAGCTTTCCTGTGTTTCTTGATTCTTGCAAATGTGAAATGAGTCCCAAGTTTTGATTCTTGGTACATTCTCTCATCTGTAAGTGTGATCTTATAGGCTGATATACAATATACAATATCATAATCCTGACACTGATGAAATTTTATCCACTCCAGTGCACTTCTGAGCAATAACGCAAAGTACGGTACATATGAAGGTTGATTGTCACTACCAGGCTTCCAAAATTTATAATGAAGTTATAAAATCAGAAAATCTGAGTTATTAATATAATTAGAGTTCCATAATCCCTCATCTGAAAAACATGGGGAAAAATGTGATTTGGAACTTAGATATGTTTCAGATTTAAGAAGGGACACACCAGTCAGATATCATAGAGTATATAACAGAAGCAATAGCACTGAAGGCAGAACTCCAACGCACTATTAGCATTTCTTAAATTAAGCATATGCACATTCAAAAAATATCTCCTAAACAGATGATTTTTACTTACTGAGAATTCAGATTATGCCATTAAATAAGTTAAAAGCATTTTTAGTTTTTATGGAATTATGATATATATCATTGAACATAAGAGATTATACAACTGCATTGTCATATATATCCTCCATACTTTATTTTCTAATTTTAATTTAAATGTTTTAAAAAAATTTTAAAACAGGGATTGAACCCAAGGTCACTTAACCATTAAGCCACATCCCCAGATTATTTTATATTTTATTTTGAGACAGGGTTTTGCTAAGTTATTTAGGTACTTGCTAAGTTGCTGAGGCTGGCTTTGAACTTTTGGTCCTCCTGCCTCAGCCTTCTGAGCTCTTGAGATTACAGGGGCAAACCACCACACCTTGCACTTCTTCGTACTTTAAAATAAAATAATTTTCAATGATTTTTTTCCCTTATCAAATTAAACATCATTTTTTTCAGACTGTTACAGGGCTATTACTATTTATACCTTCCATCATCGTATGCATTTAATCATGTAGATTCTTGGATTCAATGATTTCCTTTCTTTTTGTTTAATAAAGTACATGCTAAAGCAATTTTCACAATGTATATGTGGGTGAAAATTTGGATTTTCTTGCAAGTACATAATATGTTAAATTTTTAAACATCTAATCCTTGATTTGACTGGGTAACAAACTTTTAGATTCAAAATCACTTTTCCTCAGATGTTTGAAGTTATTATTCTGGTAAGCTTTGAATCCAGTGTTATTGATAATTTATATAATAACACTTTGGTTTTTATTTCTTTGAAAATAACCTAATCATTCACTTAAAAGCCATTTGTACCTTCCCTTCATATTTTTTCTTTGATATTTCAACATAATATTTCAAAGTCAATAGTTTTTTCAGTGTATCCTGTTTGTTACCTGGTAGAACTTTCTTTTTAATCCATTGTCTTCATTTATATTTTCTGTTCTCTCTTTCTCAGGTAATTAGTCATCCTAGTTTCATCATGCTTACTTCACATTTTACATGTTACTATATTTTTCTCTGTGTCATAGGGGATTCTTTAATTTTAATGCCTTTATAAATACCATAGGTCCTAAAAGCAAACAAACTTGCCTTTGTTTTGTTCACTTGTTTACATGACCTATTATTTTATTAAAGATAAAATATCATCTCACATATCTCTGTACATGCATTATTTTAAAAGCTTGCACTGGTTCCCTTCGTTATACCTCTTACTTTTTTCCTGGTATTGGTTGTTTATTTATTAATTTGAGTTTTCTCTTTCATACTGTACATGTTACTGCTATGTCATATGACTTTTATTCTTGTTCATAAGTCCATTGTCTGCTAAAATATTTAGATCCTCATGCTTCGTATTCAACACATTACATCCAGTCAAGTGTCATAAACTGATGGCTTGCTGCACTTTATAAAAAAGTACAAATGAAAAGACTTAATGTTATCCTTGAATGGAACAAACCATCAAACCATCATCCTCCAGGCCATAGTTGTTCGCACAGACTCCACTGCTATTCATCAGCCCATTCTTCTACCACCCAGTCTAGAGTTCCCTAATCCTTAGCTACAACTTATGCTAGCCCATAATTTTACCAAACAGAGTAAATCCAGTCTTCATCTTTGAGGAATCTGAATTCTGTTTACATTGTCCTTCCTAGGATTCAGTTGTTGAAATCCCCATTTATAATTCCTACTGGAAATGGAATTTATATTCTTGTATACACAAGAAGCTATTAGTTCTAAATATACTCTCTCTGGCCTCGTTATTATCAACACTTTAATCATCTCATGAACGTCAAGTTCTGTTCCTCTGTCAAAGACAGTCAATTCTCTTTCTTTCTCAATTCTCTCTGCCTGTTTTACAGGCATGTGGAACTCAATTTATTAGGTAGGATATGCTATCTGTTAATTGAACTACTAATTGCCTAAAATTTGTGGAGACTGGATATGCAAATTATCCTAGTTGCTCTCTAGAATTAATGGTGAGAGAGGATACTCCTACCTCTATTCCTCAATCAGCACACTCATATATTCTATTGGAACATAGAATTGTATATTTGCCATTGGAAATGTATGTATAATTCTTAAAAGGAAGCACTACAGTCTTGCAGAATCTTCTCCTTAGATAAGCATCGTGTCAAGACAGCTCCTGCGTAGTGGACGGAAGGCATTTTCAAAGCATGCAACTGGTATGAAGTCGGCTCACAGGTTTTGATCATTTGAGGTAATATGAGCCAAAAAAATACTTCGTTGTCTCAGAACTACGTCATTCCTGAGAATATCATGGAATATTAGCCATCCCCGCAGTTCCGGACCCTCTGATTGCTGTTGTTAGTATAATTATGTTCACTTTATCTCTAGTGTCCTGTTCTCTGGTATTCCTTGATTCTCTGATACACACTGCAACTAAAGAATCCAGACACAGTAGACACAATCTCATCGTAGACTTCAGCATTCAACGAAGAGACAGCAGTGTGCGTCCTAGTGACCATCACACTGCTCTTCATTGGAAAGTGCCTCATTGCCTCAGTAGAGGAATCATCCACTGAGCCCTTTAAGGTAGAGTCATCAGGGGATTTGGTTTTCTTTTTCTTTGTTTCTTTCTTTTTTTGCTTTTGTAACAATTTTGTTCTACGCTAACTGTGTCTGAATTTTTTGGCTTCTTTTTTCATTATATATTCAATCAATTCTAGAATCTCTAATTTTCTCAAGAAGGACATCATTTTTCCTTAGGCAACAAATCATTTTTTTTAAATGAACAATGAAATTATGACATTTGCTAGCAAATAAATGAATCTGGAGACTACCATGCTAAGTGTTATTAACCAGTTCCAAAAAGCCAAAGGTCAAATGATACTGGAAGCTAATCCAAAATGAGGGAGCAGGGAAGAATAGAAGTAAGATCAATGGAGTAGACACAGGAGAGTGAAGGGAAGTGGAGAGAGATAGGATAGGGAAAGACACTGGGATGAATGTGACTTAGTTTTCCTATGTATTAATAAGAATGGACTGCAGTGAAGCTCACCATCATGTACAACCACAATAAACTAACTAAAAACAAAACAAATCAACTATGGGTAAATGGCAGATAGATCAGTAGAGGGGAAGAGACCGGGGTGGGAGTAGAAGAGGAAAAGGGGAGGTGATGGATGTGGAACATTACCAGAAGCCCCTCAGCCAGGCAGAAACCCCCTACTCACTGTTTCAAAATCTATATACCTCATTCCTTATGGGAACCTATTGTCTCAGAGGGTCCCCACTCCACTGAAAAACCCAGCTAAACAAGGAAAATTTATGCTGTGATCTCCCTCCCATTCAGTCTATCAAATATCATTTTTATAGCAGCCATTTTTTGTTTGCAAAGTGTCCCTGCAGCTAATGCGATGAATCTCCTTCATCTGTTGACGTCTTGATCCTTTCTTGCTGTGCTCCGTACCCTCCTTCGCAGTCACTTTTCCTTTCAGGAGGTACTGTAAATATAATTAGAACAAGTTATATTCCTAGCTTTTACAATTATGTCATGTCTAAACTTAAAAGAACAAAGGATTACTTAACCAGTAAGGACTAGCACAGAGCTTCTTTGCTAAGATGCTAAATCCTAAATCACAAAACGATTGTTCAACAGTCTTATATTTACCACTTGCCCTAGTACCACACCTTGATGTGTCATTTTCAAGTGTGCTCTGAGTTCCTGCTTTTATTTACTAATCATATCTGACAGCTCCTCTGGTGAATAATGCTCTTTATCTTGAAGCAGAGACAGGACTCTCTCCATTAGGTCGCACTTAAATATAGCCCTTGTTTAGTCCAACAGCAATAAAGAGAGCTTGGGGGAGGTTTGAAGAAGAAAAGCATCATCATTTTGCAAAGCATCTGCAGGGGAATAGACCCCTACGTGATCTTCAGGGAAGTGGAGCCTGCTACACCAAGCAAAGTAGAGGACAGTTTTAGAAATGGGGAGCTCTGTCAGGGCTGGAGTGGTGGCTAGGTGGTTAAGGCACTTTGCCCAGCATGCGCGAGTACAGGGGTTCAAATCCCAGCACACATGTACACACTAAGTGTCAGAGCAAAGAAAACCATGTGAAAAACTCAATAAAAATCTATTCTCTCTCCCTCTCTGTCACTCTCCTTCTCTCTTTAAAATAAAAAAAGAAGCGGGGAGCTCTGTACTTGCAAGTTTATTTGGGGTTGAGACTCATGCAATAGGATATCCCCAGTTCAGCTCCCAGGAGGCCACATCTTTCTGTCAAAACCTGAACCGAAGTGTAGAGGTACCAGCAAAATACTTATCAGCTGTAGACAATACAATTATTTCCTTGTCTTCGGAGGTCAGAAGTTAGGTGTGACCTGTCTGGATTTTTTGTTGAAGTCACCAACAAAGTTAAAATCAAGGGATTGGTTGGTCGGTGTTCTCGTCTAAAAATCAGCATCCAGTTCCATGTGTACGTGGCTGTTGGTGAATTCAGTTCCTTACCATTATTGGACTAACATTTTTTTCTTGCTAGATGACGGCTAAAGACGACTCTTAGCTGAGAGGCTGCCTGCATTTCTTGCCCTCTGACACTCTCTATCACGGAAGCCAGCAAAGGCCAAGCTCTCTCGTGTTGAATCCCTCCTGTGTTTAGTCTCTCTTGTCAGGGAGACGTCAATCTTATTAAAGGATCACAGGATTCAGTCAAGCTCTTTATGTTAAGGTCACCTGATTAAAACATTAAATATATTTGCAAAATCCCTTCACAGCAGCAAAAGATCACTATTTGATTGAGTACCTGGGAGAAATTGTGCACATTTCAGGAGTGATAATCTACAACACATGGCAGGTCTATGGATTTAGTTTCCCTGAGCTTGGCTTCTCTCACCATGCATTTCTAGAATAGATCTGCAGCCCAGTCCTACATCTAAATATAGGAGATGGTTTATCTTTTAATCTATCCATAGAGACTATCCTGGGTTGACTGTCTCCCCCAAATTCACAACCATCTAGAACTTCACAATACAGTCTGATTTGTAAAAAGAGTCTCTGTAGATGTAATGAGTGAAAATGAGATCATCTTGGATTAGGGTGGGTCTTAGCACAATTATTACTATCCTTGAGAAAGAGAACAACACAGAAGCGAGAAGAGGCAAGGCAGGATCTTTCCTTATCGTTTTCAGAGAGTGTAACCTTGCCTACACTTGGATTTCATACTTATAGTCTCTAAAACAGTCAAAGAATACATTTCTATTGTTTTAAACCATCCAGATTGTAGTACTTTGAAACTATTGCTTAGAAAATTAATGTACAGTTTTACTGATGCTCACACAATACTGTGGGTTAATAATAGTTGTTCGTCTAACATATAAACTTCCATTAGCTCCACAGAGGTATTTAATAGCAACAAAGCCAACACAGTCCTACAATTAGCTTGTTCACATGGAGGTTCTGAGTAAACTACTGTATCCTTCTCCATCACCATGTGTGAGAATCCCATAGCTTCTGCTACAGCAAAACAGGGCACATTGCTACCCTCTTAGAGCAATGTTAGTTATGTTGTCCAGAAAAAAAGAATGAACAGGATGTGTATGAATGACTGTATCTCTCTATCTTTCCATATCTATCATTTGTTCTTTCAATCTCTGTAACCATCCATCCATCCATCCTCAGGTTTATTTTAAGGAGTTGACATACAAATCCTTAAAATCAAGAGTTCAGATTGTGCATTGGAATCTGGTAGCTTAGCAAATCAAGGAAGAGTCATTCTAAAGGAATTCTGGAGGTACAGTTCCTTGTTCATTGGGGATCCTCAGTCTTCAACTGATTGAATAAGGTCCACCAACTTTATTGGGAATAAATTGCTTTACTCAAATTGCTATGACTTAGTGTTTATTTCATATAAACATGCCATTGCAATGAAATCCGGACTTCTGTTTTGCCAAGTATGGGGATATTGTGGGCCACTCAAGTTGACACATGAATTCAAACACCACAATCAACACTGGGGCCCTTTGCTACAAGACTATGACATTATCCAATATCAGAAACTCATCCGTCTAGGTACTGTGTTAGTTAACAATAAGTCAAAACATAGTACAGCAGTTATACCTAATAATGATTTTTTTTAAATTTTAAATATAATTTTAACATTAAATTTTGATTGGGTTATAAGATCTTTCCCCTAGAGTTGAGGCAGAACATGGTGACCACCCCACCATCAGTGACTCCGAGGCGCTCCTGAGAGTCACCTCACGCTGCAGGAGAGCATGCAGATTCCCAAAGCAGGACAAAGCTCCCAGTGTGGGGGAACATTACCCCCCCGCTAATTTTTTTAACTCCCAAGGAATAGCGTGGTGCATTAACCAATATAAAGGAGACATTTGTGGCACCAGTGCAATGGGCCCCACATCTGGGGGGAGGGGAGCTACCCAGAGGGGAGGAAACGGAGCAAGTTTCCTAATCAAATACCCTAATCCTGCCGTGAACTCCCTGAACTGATTGATCTTAATTTACAAGAACTTGGTATAAAGATCTGGGAATTAATAGCTCACATTAGCGAACTTACAGCTGTTCGTGACAGCGATAGCATCTGGCTCACCATTGTGACTCTCCCTGAGGGCGGGGCGGGTTGCTCAGCAAAAATGGTCTTGGGGTTTCAGACACCATGGCCAGAAAACCAGAATCTCCCGCCCCTCGATCTGGCTGTCTCCCAAGGGGGCTGTGTGGTGCTGGGATTTCCCTCTCCACCTCTGATCTCCTCTGGCTCCACAACGGGGGGGGGGTCAGCACAAGAACTCAATCACGGGGGACATCACCTTTCCACCCCTGCTCACAGTTTACAAGAGCTGATTCTCCAGTCCTTTAACCTAATCGCTCGCACCATCGAAACTAGGCTGCGGGTGTGTCATAACTGACAGGCTCTGCGTGCCATTGCAAGAGCGGGGCAGGACACTCACAGGGAAATCAGATCCACCCTTTAAGCAGGGACTTGTGGCCTCAGTCTCCACTAACAGAAAGAGAGAAGTTACCCACCCCCTACCTGGCCATCTGCCCTGGGGGCTGTGTGGAACTGCAATCTGCTCTCCAGCTGGCAAACCTCTCAGATGGAGACCCTCTGCACATCCCCTTACATGCCCAAATAGGAGGAGCTTGTGAACAGAACTTGGTGCAGAAGGGCACATCCTTCTCAAGGGGACCGCCTGCCTCAGACTCTGCAAAACGGCCTGTAACTCTCTAACAAGGCAAGGTCTGATATCAGCCTCAGGAACCTTTGAATAAAAGGGACAGCATGGGCTTCCGCTTCCCATCTGAACCTTGTGCATAGCCAAGGCTGCATAGGCCTTGACCTCTCCAGGTGGGCGCCCCCTAGTGCTTGCAACTGAGAACCACATAAGCACTGACACAATCTGGACCATGTTTTAGATCTAAAAGGAAACTTCTCAGTGCAAGAAGTCCAGAAAGACCATAAATAAATAAGAAAATGCTCTACATCATTAGCTATAAGGGAAATGCAAATCAAAACTTCAATGAGATTCCACCTCACTCCTGATAGAGTGACAAAAATGAAAAATTCAAACAACAGCAGATGCTGGAGGGGCTGTGGGAAAAGAGGAACACTGTCACACTGCTGGTATGACTGCAAACTAGTTCAGCCACTATGGAAAGCAGTGTGGAAAATCCTCTAAAAATTAGGGCTTGAACCACCTTATGACCCAGCTATCCCACTCCTGGGTTTTTTCCCAAAAGAGTTAGAATCAGCTTATTATAGTGATGTGGCTTCATCAATGTTTATAGCAGCTCAATTTACTCTAGCTAGATTATGGAACCAACCCAGATGCCCCTCACTTGACCGGTGGATACAAAAACTTTGGTACGTATATATAATGGAATACTACTTGGCCATTAGAGAAGATGATATTATGGCTTTTGAAATCAGATGGATGAAGATGGAAAGAATTATGCTAAGTGAAGTATCCCAATCTCAGAGACTCAAGGGCTGAATGGTTTTTCTCATCTGTGGAAGCTGGAATACATTGAGAATCAGTATATTAGATGGCTAAGATAATAATAACCTCAAATTGTATGATTCTTAATGCAACAGGGGGATGACTCCCTAGGATACTTGGAGGTGTAGGGAGGGGGACTGGGTGGAAGAAGGGCTTAGGAAGAATATCTAGGAGACTGGAGGGTGGGAATATGGGGGAATCATCTCAGAAGGAGATCTCTGACCTCCATGAGATATCCATTCAACTCAGGGAGTCTTCTGGGGGAAACAGCAACAAGGGGAACCCAAGCTGGGTGTCTATGACATGGCATTACCCTTGGATAACTAAGTATATATGCATTTGTTCTTGATTGTTTGACAATGTTTCCCCCTCAATTTTAACTCCATATTCATCTAATAGAAAAAAAGATCTTTTCCCTAATCAGTGAGTTAATCCCCTGATAGGGATTAACTGGCAATTGAAGGCAGGTAGGGTGTGGCTGGAGGTGGTGGTTCCCTGGGGGTGTATTTTTTGGGATTTATACTTTATATCTGGTGTGCAATCTCTTTCCCTGCTTCCTGATGTGATTTCTTGAGCCACTTCCTTCTCCCACACTCTTCCACCATGAGCTTCAGCCTTACCAGGAGCTCCAAGAAATGGAGCCAGGTTTCTATGGACCAAGACCATGGAAACCATGGATCCCCAAATAAACTTTTCCTCTTAAAATTGTTCCTGGTGGGTCTTTCAGTCGCAGCAATGAAATACTGAATAAACACATTTTAACTTCTAAGTTATAAATTCTTAAACATAAAATAAAAAGAGTAGTCCAGTAAAATAGGATTAAATCTTGGAAGGAACCCCACAGCTCTTTATTTTATTCTTCATTTCATAGATGAGGCAAATTTGATTAAAAAAATAAGCTTTCAATGACTGATTATCAGTTTTCCTCAGGGTTTTTTTCCATCATCCTACCATTTTTTCCTTTGTGATAATTAGTATGACCAATCACTATGGCTAGGTGTGGCTGCTTCACACTTTTGCTGCATTCCTTATGGTCCTATTAATGCTGTTAGAGGGTGCAGAGGGTGTGCATGCATCAAGGGAAGTATTGAACATCCCCTAACCTTCCTAGAGGTTTCCCCAGGGAGCGTTCCTGCTTGATTTTTTACCTCCTTCCATTGATTTAACATTACTGAAGTGTATCATGGAGTTTTTCTGAATAACACAAATAATAATTGATGCCAAAATTTGTTTCTGTCCCCTTATTTAAATCTGACCAGTGATCCAGGCAATTTTCACACCACCATGTATTCACTAAAAAGTCACAGAGCACTTAATTTGTGTTTAGCAAAAAGAGAGACATAGATTGTTTAAAGCCTTGATCTTGTCAAAATGTATCTAGGAATAAACTTTTATTTGTAATAATGAAAAATAAAATAATTACTATTGTTTTATTTAGTCTTTACTATAATAATTTTGTCACAAAATAAAAATATTGGTTTCCAGTGGGAAAAAACAATCAAATTCAACATCAAGGAATTTTTAATAAATAATTTTTTCTATCACACATATAGAATAAAATGCTAATGTACATAATATTTAGTGTGAATATTACATTATCATAATATTTTTTCATTCAGATCATTGTATACTTTCCTATACTACCATATTTCTGCTCTTTAAAATTTCCCAAGAATTGTGAACACCATGGTAGGACTCCTGTACAGAGCAGCCCCTGCTCAGGACCAACAGCAGTAGTAGTCCCACCCAGGGCAGCTCCCACCCACATGACACCCTGTGTGCCTGTCTGGGCCTCTTCCAGTCCCAGCTAGCAGGCACTCAGGACGGCACTGGTAGGACTCCTGGTCCAGAACAGCAAAAACCGGCCCATGCAGGCCTCTTTTGATCAGGCCCTAACACAAGCCCAGGACCAACTGTAGGAGATCCTCACCTGGAGCAACCCCCACCTACCTGATGGATTGAGTGCCTGTAAGTGCCTCTTTTAGTCCCAGCTGGACTGGAGACACCACTTGTAGGACCCCTGTCCGGGGCAGCCCCCACCAAGGACCAACCAGAGGAGGATCCCCATTCAAAGCAATTCCCACCTAACTGACCTCCAGCATGCCAGTCTGGGTCTCTTTCAGTCCTGTTTGGCAGGTGCTCTGGACACTACTGGTAGGACACCCTTCTGGAGCAATCTCTGCCCAGCTGAAGGACTGGCCCAGTCCTCTTCTGGTCTGAGCCCAAGCACATGCCCAGAACAGACTGGAGGAGCATCCCTGCATCTTGAAAAAGGGGATCATCAAACAGGTGTTGGCTAATTTGACCCTTTGACTTGCATGGAAAAACCACCTGGAGAACTGCCTACCTTCCCCACAGGAAATCTCAATTCAGAGATCCAGAAGAAGGACTTCAACAATGAAGAATCAAACTAGGCAAGATTTATCTAAAACCCACAGCTCCCCTAAAAATAGAAAGGATGCCAAGATGAAATCCTTGAAAATATTATCAATGATACGATTAATAAAAGGAACAATGAGCTAAAAGAAGATATAATGAAGGGACTAAGTGAAAAAACTGAAGAGATGAAATACTCTATTCTCAAAGAAA
>PVKS010021101.1:0-35746 GCA_004027875.1 Aplodontia rufa | reverse complement strand
ATAATAATGTTTCCCCCTCAATTGTATCTCTATATAGTTCTAATAAAATAAAAAATTAAAAAAAGAAAGAGGTACAATGAGAGAGAGACAGAGGAAGAGATAATCAATTTTATTTAGTTTTTCATGTAGCTTTTGTTTCTCCAACACTATCTTGTGTACGTGGTGCTGGGGTTTGAACCCACGTCCTCGTGCATGCCAGGCAAACACTGGAACTGCTAAGCCACTACTCCAGCCCTAGTGGCTTATGTATTTAAATTCTTATAAAAGTTATATGTTCACCATACAAAAAAGATGTGCCTTTCAAATTTGTATGTGTTAAAGTATTTTGGCACCTTTTAAATGAGTACCTACGATGGGTATTTAGACTTCTCAGTAAGACTCTTCATGTAGATGAAATAATTTACTAGGGGAAGTATTGAATGACACAGAAGATTTTCTAAGAATTGAAATTTTTTATTATAATATATAAGTAATTGCAAATGCTGAAAATAAAATAGATTAAAAAGGACAGGGGATGTTTTGAGGAGTTAGAGAATGGGTGGTGTTGGAAAAATGACATTAAGGACAAGAATGTGCAGTCCTCTTGGTCATGTCATTTAAATGGGAAAATGTCTTTGCAAATTCATAAAATTATAAATTCAGAAAAAAATCTGAAAAACCAATCATATTTAGCTTCTCATTTTTCTTAGCCAGACGTTTGTCATGTGGTCATCATAATATTCTGTGTGGTGTGCTAAGTATTTATATGTGTTATATCCTTTTAACTTTACACCAGTGGAATATTATACAGTAACAAACAATTATGAGTCTCATTTTAACAGGGAAGAAAGTGGTGCTTAGAGAGGTTTACATGCCCAACACAGGGCAGCTAGTCATTGTTGGAGGTGGAATTCTTTTTTTTTTTTTTTTAAGAGAGAGAGAGGAGGGCTAGAGCGATGGCTCAGCAGTTATGTCACTTTCCTGGCATGTGCGAGAACACAGGTGGTTTTGAACCCCAGGACCATGTATACAACAAAGTGTTAGAGCAACAGAAGTCAAATGAAAAGCTAAATAAAGTTCTTCCTCTCTCTCTCTTTCTCTCTCCCCCTGCCTCTCTCTTATTTAATTTTTCCTCTGGCCTTTGTTTCTCCAACACTTAGTTGTGTATATGGTGCTGGGATTTGAATCAAGGCATGCCAGGCAAGCACTCTACCTTTGAGCTGCTGCTCCAGCACCTAGAGATAGAATTGTAGGTCACTAAAAGCTGAGATAAGAGTCACTATGCAGGCATTTGATGGTTTTGCATTTTATTGATAAGCTATCATTACAGGATTTGGAGATATACATTTTTATCTCATTATGTAATTTATTTTTATGTAATATAACTTCTTTCTCATAGCCTGTACACTGGATAAGACACTGCTTATAAGGTTCTTGCCCTTAATTGATAATCTGTTATTTAGTAGTCTTTGATAATAAATTTCCTATTATCTACAATTTCATTTTATAGCACTATTAATCATGTTTATTTAATTCATAAGAAATTTTGAGAGAGGAAAATAATTGATGGTTTTACTAATTAATTCTTTTAAAATTAAGATTCAGATTTGTTTTCTTTACAAGATGGTCAGTAAAAGTGCATTTCACATTACTATAGAAGCTTAGAATTTTGATAACTGCTAGTATATCACTTTCCTTTTCTATTGATACTTAATATAGTTCATTACAATTAGATACATTGTATCCTATAGACAGATAATTATTTCAGTTTAGACATTAGTAACGCTTATTAACACTTAGGTACTCAGTTAACAAAGTACTTTAGTATATACTTTAATTTAATCTTACCATTTATGTGTGAAATAAATTGCCTTGGACTTACCATTTTTATAGCAAGAAACCAAAATTAAACTTATACAGCCTGAGAGTCATGCATTTTTCAAGCCTTGATCTTCTGATTTTACATCCTGTCTTCTTTCCACAAGGTCACGCTAACTCTCATGAAATAAATGAAGGCATTAATGAGAATTGACCAATGTGGGGATTGAAAACATAATGTATGCTTTTTGTACTCAGGTAGTTGAAAGCACAGTATTGAGTCTAAAGAATTTGAATCCATGATCCATAAGGAAAAAATAAGAAAGCATCCTGAAGAATATAATTTAGAAATTTTTCAGCATGAGTAGAATTATTTAAGATTATAGTACCTTTGGTCATGAAAAGTTTTTGAGTCCTCATAAAATTATAAATAGTAATCATAATAAATTTAGATTTATAATATGGTAGTAGTCCCTGAAGAAAATGTTGACATTGAAGAAGTTTAAGAAATTTAGCTAAGCCCGGCCTGGTGCCACACACGAGTGATCCCAGTGACTTGGGAGCCTGAGGCAAAAGGATTGTAAGTTAAAAGCCAGCTTCAGCCACTCAGTGAGACACTAAGCAACTTAACAAAACCCTTTCTCAAAGTATAAAATAAAACAGAGCAGGGAAAGTGGATCAGTGGTTAATCACTCCTGTGATCAATTCCTAGTACCCCTCCAAAAATAAAATTTAAACCAAAGATGTAGTTGTCATTACATGGAACTTTTACATGGAAAAATAATAAAATATAGATGAAATAAAACAATTATACTTCAGACACTTCTCAAAGAAGAAATGCAGATGGCCAACAGCTACATGAAAAAATGTTTAACATCATTAGCAATTAGCGAAATGCTAATCAAAACTGAGATGTCATCTCATGCCAGTCAGAATGGCAGACATCAAGAATAAAGTAATATTAAATGCTGGAGAAAACATGGAGAAAAGGGAACATTTCTACATTGTTGGTGGGACTGTAAATTGTTACAACTGTGTGGAGGCTCCTCAAAAGACTGCATGAAGCCACCATATGACCCAGCTATACCACTTCTCAGTATTTACCCTGAAGAATTAAAGTCATATTACTATAGTGATGTGTATGTGTGTATACACACACACACACACACACACATACCCATGTTTATAACAGCACAATTCGCAATAGCCAAAGTATGGAACCAGCCTAGGTATCTTTCAACGAATAAACAGGTAAAGAAAATGTAGTATATATTCAATATATTCACAATGGACTTTTATTCAGGTGTGAAGAAAAGTGAAATTGTGGCATATACAGGAAAATTTATGGAACTAGAGATCATCGTGTTTGGCTAAATAAATCAAACTCAGAAGGTTAAGGGTCATATGTTTTCTCTCATATGGATAGGTAAGATAGATAGGAAAAAGGAAAATAAAAGTGGGGGTGGGGGTGATCTCCTAAAAATCAAAGGGAGATCAGGAGAGTAAAAGGACCAAGGGATGGGAGGTAGGGAGGAAGGAGGTAAATGCTGGAGAGTGATATTGGCCAAGTTTCATTGTTACATTGTGTGCATGTGCAAATATGCAAAACAAATCCCATCAGTATGCATAGCTATAATGCAACAATTAAAATGTGGAAAAAATCATATTCATGTTAGGTATTTTTTTGTTTTTTGTTTTTATTTTTGAACAACCATACAAATTTTTAGTAAAATAATGTAAAATGTGTATAGTTTCTGGATACTAGATTTACTCCCAGGAGTGCCGCCCCCAATTTCCTACCCTTATCCCTCCCTTCCCTTATCCACAATATCTCTAAAAAAGTATTAGGCTGTATAACATTACACCTTATCTGGATTTAACACATGATAATAGACTACCTTTCTCAATGGCCAGGGTCTAGTTCCAACCTCCACAGATGAGTGGAGACATTCGACCCTTGGATCTCTGGGTTAAGCTGATTTTACTAAGCATAATTTCTTCCACAGCCATCCATTTACCTTCAAAGGCTGCAATATCATTGTTTCTACTTGCTGTGTAAAATTCCATCATATATGTGTACCACAGTTTTTGGATCCATTCATCCAGTGAGGGACATCTGGGTTGTTTTCATGATTTAGCAATAGTAAATTGAGCTGCTATGAACATAGATATTGCTGTGTCACTTTAATGTGCTGATTCTAAATCCCCTGGAAAAATACCCAGGAATGGAATAGCAGGATCATAAGGTGGGCTCATCCCTAATTTTTTGAGGATTCTCCACACTGCTTTCCAGAGGGGCTGTACCAGTCTGTAGCTCCACCAACAATGTGTTGGTGTTCCTATCTCTCCACATCCCCTCCAGCATCTTTTATTGTTTATTTTCTTCATTTTTGCCATTCTGACTGGCGTAAGGTGATGTCTTAATGTGGCTTTCATTTGCATTTCTCTGATTACTAGAGATTTAGAATACTTTCTCATGTATTCATTGGCTTGATCAATGCCCTCTGATGAGAAGTTTCTATTTAGCTCTTTGGCCCATTTATTAATTGGGCTGTTAGTTTTTTGTAGTTGAGATTTTTGAGGATTTTGTAGATTCTGGATATGAAACCCCTGTCCGAGGAATCATAGCCCATTATTCTCTCCAGTTCGGTAGGAAACCTCTTGACTCATGATTGTTTCCTTGGCAGTGCAAAAGCTTTTTAGCTTTATGACATCCCATTCACTGATTTTTGACTTTACTTCCTTCACTTTTGGAGACATGTTGAGAAAGCCTTTGCCTACTCTCAAATGCTGAAGTGTTGGACCTAATTTGTCTTCTATCAGTTGCAAGGTAGCAGGTTTAATTCCTAGCTCCTTGATCCATTTTGATTTGATTCTCGTGCAAGGCGAAAGATATGGGTCTAATGTCAAGTTTCTGCAAGTGGCTGTCCAGTTTGTCCGACACCATTTGTTGAAGAAGCTGTCACTCCTCCATGTAATATTTTGCCTCCCTTTGTCAAAAATCAGATGTTTAAAGATTTGATGGTTTGTTTCAGGGTCTTCTATTCCATTGGTCTTCTTTCCTATCTTGATGCCAGTACCATGCTGTCTTTGTTACTACGGCTCTATAGTATGGTTTTAAATCTGGTATGGCAAAACTGCCTGTTTCATCTTTCTTGTTTAGTAGTGTTTTGGCAATTCTAGGTTTCTTATTGTTCCAAATGAATTTGAGAATTGCTTTTTCTATGTCTGTAAAGAACCACATAGGTATCTTTATAGGGATAGCATTAAATCTATATAAAGTTTTCGGGTGAATGGCCATTTTTATTATATTAATTCTGCCTACATGTTAGGTATTTTTGTGCTGCCTCAGTCACCAGTTTTCAAGTATTACATGTGAGCTTAAAATGTCTCATAACTATTTTCTAGAAAAATAAATTCAACAATGGTTGAGTAATTCTTGGAAGTTATTTTTGAAATGAAGTTTATGGTAAGCTTGAGAAGTGTGACCCTTCATAACAAGAAAACGCAGATATCATATTTGAAAAATAGCTTTGTTATTCGTGGTTTTAAATTAACTGATGTCCACATTTATTTAAATTTAGTCAAGTTCAGAAAATTCTTTTAATGGAATTCACTTAAAATGCTAAATAAATACAGGAAAATATTGAAATCCTATGTTTAAAATATCAAGGCTCGATGGCTAAGTAGATCTTTACCCAAATATCTATTATATCATCTCAGTTTTCTTTCATTATAACCTTCCTACTATGAAAAATAACTCAATTTTGTTCAGGAAAGTAAAATATTTCCTCATTTTGCTCTTAAATATTACAGCTTATTTCATGGCTTAAATTTTAGTTTTATTATAAGGAAACTTTGACTGTCAGATGTTTCTTTGCTCTTACATTTTTATGAATATCTTACCCTGAAAATATTTGTGTATGGATAAAACAAATATTCTCAGTATATTTTGTCAAAAAATCTGTATGCATAAGCAAAACCCTGTCAAATTGAACAAATATTTTCCACTATGTCCTGATCCATAATTATAGTCTACTTGCACTTTAAGAAAGGTTTACAAACTCCAGATTTCACATTAATGTTTGTCACATGAATCTTGGTAGGTCAATATATTTTACAGCATTTCATTTATGTTCACATACTTCTCATGATTTTTTAAAAAAATTCTTCTTTATTAAAAGATAGGAGGGAGGAAAGAAAGGAAGAAAAGATGGGAGGTTGGGAGGGATGTGAAATTCTAAATTGATTGTGTATCTGCCCTACATAGCAGGATTAGAATTCATCTTGAGTCTCATGTTTCTTATTTCTTATCATTTCTTTTTTTGCAGGAGTGTCGTGGTGCCTGTAAAGAAGCCACCTCCAGGTAGTTTAGCTGTAACCACTGTGGGAGCCACCACTTCAGGAAGTGGGCTGCCAACAGGCAGTACTTCTAATATATTTGCTGCTTCTGGAGCTACACCAAAAAGTATGATTAATACAACAGGTATTGTCCTTATATATTTTTGTGATACCTCATCTTTTTCTTTCTGTTTTCTATATCTTCATTTTTTTCTTATTTAATCTTAAAAATGAAAAATACCCTGATCACTTAAGATTATCTTAATCTAAAGTCTTAAAGGTTATACTTTATGTCATAGCTTTTCAGAACTTTTCTCTGATTATAGGATGCAATTTTTAGTGGTCATTTTAGGGGATAATTTTGGTTTCTGTTTTGAGTTCCCTCAAAACATTGTGCTCTTTATTTTCAGAGTGAAATCAGATTACTGAAAGATATTTGGGGAGCAAAAGCAAAAGATCATTAGGACACTGAAGTAAAAATTAGTAAATTTTATCAAGAATATCAAAGTGTGCTAAAATTATTATTGAAAGAACATGGATTTGGTGATGTTAACTTATTGATCCTAATATATACTTTGCTAAATCCCCTAAGGGAAGGCAGAGCTCCCCTAAGAACCTTGATGATATGCAAGAGCCTCAACTCATAAAAAAGTGCATGTGATAAGAAATCTTGATTAACATTGAACTAATTTATATGCATAGATTTTAATTGTCCAATAATTTCCTAATGATTATAGGAATGAAAAATTCCAAATCACTATAAATTTTAAAAGCCTGCCTACAATTTATTTTTTCTTTGTAAATTTCCAGAAATGTTCCTGTTTATTCTTAGCTAAATAAATCCTTACCCAAATCTTTGTGATTCCATTTTAGGTATTTAAACAACGCAAGATGATCCCTGACTTTTCTTCCCTGACTATAGTAGTCTTCTCTTCTCCAAACTGTATAGCCTTGAACTTTTCCATTTATTATCATTACTTAGATTCTTCCCATTTTTATTAATTTCGTAGCTCTTCTTTGTGCTTTCTGTATCTATATTGTTTATCATATCACCTGAGTCTGACATATCATGAACAACACACTTATGGGGTTGTAGTAAGTAGAATATACTCTATTAACCATATATTATTTATATATTAGCAAATAAATATCAATGGCATTGTGTCAAAAATATATCATCTTTGGTTTATTATAAGTAAATATTTGTAGCTGGCTTGTCTGAAGACGTTAAAGTCTTTATTTTCAGTATTGTCATATTCTTTATACTCATTTGGTTTTCTAGAATAGGAATAAAATTTCATTTTACTAACATATGTATTACAAAAGTATTAAGACTTTTTAAATATGCCAATGTAGTAGAAAAAAATCTACGTGGAGTATTTTCGCTGAATAGTCCTTATTTTTCTTAAGACTGAGGTAAATGAAAATTAAATCTCCTTTTTGTTATCTTTGAGACAAGCCATGATGTTTTATTTTAATGTCTTTTAAGAATTAATAATAGATTTATAAAGTAATTATAATAAGTGATATTATAAAATATACAGTGTCACATTGAAACATAAAATTAGGCAATAAACTTCTTCCTTAGAAATATTATTATATATGAACTCTGAGCCAATATCTAAACTAGGCACAGGGTCCAATTTAGATATCAACACCTAGGATGCTTATAAACACTATAGGAGAAATCTCAGTTAAATGACTCAGTTTTGTGGGAATTAGTATAAGGCATGATAATATTTAAGAACACTAGATGTCCCTCAACTCCACTACTGTTGTACATATATACATGGTATTATTGAAAAATCTCTTCTAAAATGGCATCTTCATATCATTGAGGAGAACTCATTGTTCCAAAATCAGGTACAATTATTCAATATAGCCCTTCTGAAACAATCATTTATCCAAGTGAGCATTTGATTCTACAGAGCCACAAATTTGTGTTCAGATAGTTCATTATAATTTATGTGTTAGATGGTAAAAACTAAAAATCTTTTACCATAGCAATAGAAGTAAATAAAATTTTAACATTTAAATTTGCATTGTTTTATCAACCTCATTTATCTAGAATCTTTTTCATTTGTTGGTGTCTTTTATTTATAACTCATTTGTAATATGTAGTTTTTTAGCTTAACATAAATAAATAAATTGGATTTTATTTAATGTAGTAGCTGTTATTTAAAACTACAGTGAATTTACTAGTATTCTAATGGTCAAATGTTTTTTAGTTGTTAAATTTTGTTTGAATTTACATGAGTAATTGTTTGAAAATCAATAGTAATGTTGTAATTAAATTATTTTATTAAATAAACTTATGTTTAAGACTAACAATTATTATTTTGGGAACAGGTGCCGTGGATTCAGGGTCCTCCTCCTCTTCCTCCTCTTCTAGTTTTGTGAATGGTGCTACCAGCAAAAACCTTCCAGCTGTACAAACTGTTGCTCCAATGCCAGAAGATTCAGCTGAAAACATGAGGTGTGTATATTTAATTTTTACTCATTTTTTCCTCCCTTTAAAAAATGAAAATGGTAGGCAACAAATACATGCCCATATAATAAGTATTCTTGAGAATTAAAGTTAATTATACATTTTTTAATATTTCATAATTATATCATTTGGATAGTTTTGGTTAGTTTTTAAAAATCTGTTATTTCAGAGTGTAATGAAGAGCTCTTGCCTGATTTTAAAAACATTGATTATTGATTTTATAATCTTTTGTTATATAACGTATATTATTGTTTATAATAAAGGTTAAAATGTGTAAATGGTCACATGATAAAACAGTATTTTAAATATAAACTTTTAAAATAAACTTGTGAAATTGTTTATGATATGTACCATTGGAATTCAAATAACAAAACAATATCTTATTTGTTGTCATTAAAGAGGATTCTTGGATTGGACTACCCCTCTTTCTTGGAGTTAAATTATATACACATTCACACACATGCATGTACATGTGTATGCAAGTTTTCATTAGAAGTATAAAGCAAGTACAAAAACAGATTAAAAGAGGAAGCACAATCATGTCACCATCATTCAAATTGAGAAATAACCTGTTATAGGACTCCAGAAGCCACCACCTTCAGTTCTTTCCTACTCATTGTTCTTGATTCTCTTTCGATTTTTAATCCTATGATAGTTTGTCTCTTTTGAATTTCATATAAACTTAAGTACATTGTAGTTATTCCTTTGACTGTTTTCTCTTTTTTTCATTATGTTCCAACTATTGCACATACAGCAATAATTGGTTCATTCTTACTTAATTTTTGTTCCTTTGTTTATGTGTACAATAGTTTCTTAATTCAGTTTATTAAGATATTTAGGATTTTCCATCTTTAGCTGTTAGAAGAAATGCTGCTGTATAGATGACAGTGCAGCTTGTCATTATTATGGGTGCAGTATTATGTGGAGACACACCATGTTAATATGCATTTGGGTTTGGTAAATAACTTAAGAGTGGAATTGCTGATTCATAATATTGATGTATATTCAGTTTTACTGGGTAATGTTAAATGGTTTTCCAAGGTGCTTATCCAAGTATATTAACTCAGCAAAAGAACATAAGAATTCCAATTGCTTCATATCTTTATTAGGACTTAAAAATGTTACTTTTATTTTGATTTTAGCCATTTTTGTATAAGCATAGCAGTGTTCCCTGGTATTTTTAATTTGCATTTTCCTCATTAGTAGCAAGGGTATTTTTAAAATGTATTTATTGGTAGTTTGGTTTTCTTCTTTTGCAATTATTTTTTCGGAGTGTCTAGCCCCCTTTTAATAATTGGACTTTTTCTCATTAATTGAGAAAAAGATACTTTATATCATTTGGGCACAAACCCTGAACCCTTTAAGGATTATTTGCCATGCATATATTTTCTCCCAGTCCATGGTTTTGATTATCACTTATCATTATACTCTGTTTTGACCAGTGCACGTTAATTTTAATGAAATTCAGTTTATCAGTTTTTTGTTTGTATTTTTATGACTTTTATGTTGTGTAAGATGTCTTTGCCTACATTTTCCCTACCCTATTTTCTGGCTACTTTAATATAACCCATTGGGAATTTACTTTATGTGTATAATAAGGTAGGAGTAGGGGCTGGAGCAGTGGCTCTGTGATTACAGCACTTGCCTGTCATGCGCAAGTACGCTGGTTTGAACCCCAGCAACATGTATACAATGAAGTGTCAGAGCAATGAAAGCTACAAGAAAAACTAAATAAAATTGATTGTCTTTCTTTCTCTCTCACTGTCCCTCTCTCTTAAAAAAAATGTAGGAGTAATAGGGATATGAAGATCATCAGCGCTTTTTATTTGAAAGACTCTTCTTTACCCCACACTCTGTCAGTTTTATCGCAAAGCATTATCCATGTATTCTAGATTATGATTTTACACTCAGTTCTGTTCCATTTATTTGTGCCTCCTTCTACTGTGCTTCCACAATTAGCTTTAGGTTTTATAAAGAATGAAATGGGATTGAGCTAGGTCTTCACATCTTGTTTTTTTTTTTTCCCTCAAGAATGTCTAAAGTTATTCTTAATATTTTGCATTTCCATTTAAATATTAGAATCAGTTTATCAATGTCCAGTTTATAAACAGCTTGCTAGAATTTTCACAAAAACAATGGGATCTTTAGATTTTTTGTAACTAGGATTATATTGTATCTATAGATTTATTTCAATATTTTGATTTCCAAATTGAGTATCATATATTCCTTCATATCTTCAGAGTTTTTTTTTTTAACTTATCCCAATAATGGTTTTTAGTGTGCTATATGGAAATCTTACATGTTTTGTATTGGTATGTTTTTTCTCAAGTTAATTTTTAGAGCAACTTTATTTAAAACATTTGTTTCTGTTGCTGAAACTCAATTAAAAAGCACATTATACATTTTAATGAGTTTTGATCAGTTTATGTACCCATAAACTAAATCACAATCAAAATGTAGAATGTCATCGTCAAGCCATAAGGCTTCCTCATGTCCTGTTTGTGATTGACCCCAATCACTGCCCCAGACAAGTACTTATTTTTTTTTAACGTTGTAGCAGATTTGATTTTCAAGGTTCGTATAAGTGGAATCATACATGACAAAGTATTTTATGTTTGTCTTCATTTACCTAGGTCAGTGATTTTTGTGATTCATCCAAGTCTTTTTGGATATGAGGATTCTATTTCTTTTCATTTCTGAATATTAATTCATTGTATAGCAATTCTACCGTTTATTTATCTGTTTACCTATTCATAGATGCCAGGTGTTTGCTAATTTGAAGCAGTTATAAATAATAATTGTATGATTATTTGAGTATATAAGATTTGTTATAGGCATAGTATTTTTATTTCTGTTGAATAAACAATGAAGAACAAAATTGCTGGTTGAATGGTAAGTATGCATTTAAATTTATAGGAAATTTAAGAACATTGTTGCAAAATTAATTGTACCATTGTATATTCCTGTCAGTGATTTGTTAAAAGATCTGTTTTCCACATTCTTGTTAATACTTGATATTGTTGGTCCTTTTTATTTAAATTTTATAATGGCTAAATAATCATCTTTCATTGGGTTTTATTTTCAACTTCATATTTATTATGATATTTTTCCATGAGTTTATGAAACTTTGAACTCTTCTGCTATTTTTTAAATGAATTATTTTTGTTACTGAGGTGTAAAAATTTATATGTTCTTCATAGATGTCCATTGAGAGATATCTGCATTTCATATGTTTTATTCTGTGGTGTACGTTTTCATTTTCTTTATGTTGTTAAGAACAGGTTTCTAAAATTTATTATCTCGAATAGTTTGTGCCTTTTGTAAGACTCAGGGATTTTTACATATCCCGGAGTATTGTAAATATTCTCCTATACTCTGCAAGTTGTTATTTTTGCTTTATGATTAGGTATCTAATCTATTTTGATTTTATTTTTGTGTGTGTAGTGAGGTAAAATTTGGGATTTGTTCTTCCCTTATGCATATCTATGTTTCAAGATCATTGGATTACCCTGACTCATTGGTTTAAAATCAGTTGACCACCAAGGTACAGGTATATTTCTTAGACTGTATTCTGGTTCCATTACTAATACTCATAACAGTACTAAACTGTCTTCATTACTGTATCTTTATAGTAAGTCTTGAAATCAAGTAGTGTTAAGCCCTCTCATTCTGTTCTTTTCAAAAATTACTTTGACTTTTCTAGGTTATTTATATTTTCATATAAATTTTAGAATTAGTTTATCAATTTCGAAGAGACTGCTGATTTAAATTAGGATTATGGTGGGCTGGAGTGTTGGCTCGGTGGTTACAGCGCTTGCCCTGCATGCGCAAGTACACAAGTACAAACCCCAGCACCACATACACAACGATGTCTCAGAATAACTAAAGTCACATTAAAAATTAAATAAAAATTGTTTCTCTCTTTCTCTCTCTTCTCACTGTCCCTCTCTTTTTAAATAAATAAGTAAATAAATAAGGATTATGGTGAACTTTTCATTTAATTTTAGGAGAATTAACATTGTAGCATTGAATTTTCTAGTTTATCACTACTTTTTATAGTTCATTGACATTTAATTTCAGCAACTTATTGTGGTTTTCATTTTGAGGGTCTTGTCCTTATTTTTATGTCTGTTTAATTATTTGCATGCTTTTTAGAGTAATAAAAGCGTTCTTTATTTTATTTCTGGAGCAATTCTTATCACTAATTTACATCTAATGTAAAAACTTATCTTCCAGTATTTTTTGTATTCCTCAAATCCATCCTTATTGATCATCCACCGGTTTTGACACTTTGAATGGATTCTTTCCCTATTCAGTACAACTGTTTTTACAATTCCCATTTGACAAATGATTTTCTGAATTAAGTTTAAACCATTATAAACATCTAATGTCATACATAAAATAATATATTGACATTAAAATTTGCCTATGATAAATTGATTATATTATAATTCATAGAGAATTCCCTTAAAATCTTTAAAAGTAAATAGTAAACCAATATTGAGATAAAATGGAATAATAAACAATACTTCTTTTACCCAACAGAAGGATTAGGAGGGAAATAAAAGAACTCATAGAAATAGTAGTTTCATTAAAAAAAAAAACCTACCAATTTGATAGATCAAAACATATCAGGCATTTCTTTAAATGTGAATGGTTCACAATCACCAATTAAAATATAAACATTTAAATTGATTTTTTTTAAGAGGGAGAGAGCAAGAGCAAACCAGATTTTTTTTTTTTTAGTCTGTTTTTTGTTTTTTAGACAAGTAGTTGTGTATGTGGTTCTGGGGTTTGAATCCAGACCTCATACATGCCTGGGAAGTGCTCTGCCCTAGAGTCACCACTGCAGTCTCTCAAATTGATTTTTGAAAAAGTGGAACTGATTGATACCTCAAAGAAAAATCTGCTTTAAATATAAAAATATGGGTAAGCTTAAAGAAAGGAAAGAAAATAAATTACCATTAAAACCGTACAGTACTATAGAGACATGTAAGGAGCTAGAAAAGTTTAAGTAGATGAGATGTTAGAATTTATACTTGACTAAGTTCTTTTATACAACTTGAAAATTGTAAGAGTATTAAGTTTTTCCATGATTTTTAAAAGATGAGAATGACCCATCATAATTTAATAAATCAGTGATTTAAAAAAACTAAACCGTTTAAACATTTATACTTCTTCAAATATCAGATGATATATAAACTAGTAATATAAAAATAATTTGGATTTCCATTCTTAAGAAGCTTAATATGCTATTGGGAACAACTAAAAAAAAATGCTGGAGAAAAACCAAAGCAAAATGAAAACATCTCTGTTATATTCTCTGTATTAGTGTTATATATCTTAATTTGTCTGTGTCTTATTAAATATGATGTTGCTACTGTTTTTGTTCTGGAAAGTCAATTATCTTTGAAAGTGCTAAAATAAATTCATTTTAGCTGGATACAGTGTCACAAGCCTAGATTTGCAGCTACTTAGGGAAACTGAGGCAAGAGGATCACTTGAGCCCAGAAATTCAGGGTCAGCCTGAGCAGCTGAACCAGACCTCATCTTAGGGGAAAAAATTTATTTTCATTTATCATTGCCAGCACTCTCAGTTTGCTTGTATAAATTTGTTTTCACCAAGTATCAATATCTTGTACTTGAAGAACTCTTTTTTAAAAGTACATGTAATACAAGCTAGGTGCATGGATTATCTCTATTTTTTGGTCTTATTTTGCCTTCATTTTCAAAATTTTTTTGACTAAATATAGAATTATACATAGGCTTACATATTTTGGGAATGTGTTAGAAATTGACTTAATTCCCTACCTTCTGGATTGCGTAGTTTCTAAGGAGAATATTGAACGATTAAAAAATAAATGAAGAGGACATTGTTAGTTGCTTTGTTTTTTTTATATGTATATTCTCTGACTTTTTCAAATTTTCTCTTTATATTTGGATTTCAATAGTTTATTGTGGCATAGCCAGCCTATTCATTAAATTATTGTTGGTGTTTTCTGGATTTCTTGCATTGCTATTTTTATGTTTTTTATTGAATTTGGAAGATTCTTACTCATTATCACATTTCTTGTGCTATATTTTCTATACCTTTGTATTAGTTTTATTTTTCTACCATAGGAAGTCGCCAGAAATTCAGCATCTTAGAATCACATTCATTTATTAAATATGTCACAGTTTATTAAGCTAAAAGTCCAACCTAGCTCACACTGGGCCATAATTCAGGAGTTAAGCAGGGCTATATCCCTTTCTGGAGACTGGAAAAAAAATTGCTCAGATTCATTCAATTTGTTAGCAAAAGTGAGTCCCATATGCCTATAGATCTTGTTCCCTTTTTTGCTCTCAGTCAGAATCTGCCCTTAGTTCTTGGTACTCTTTCTCCATCCCTTGTGTGTGGCTCCTTACATACAGAAACAGTGTCAGTGTACCACATTCCTCTCACAATTAGGATTGCTCTGATATCCCCTTCTGACGCATCATTTCTTCTTTATAAAGCATGTGTGATTAGATTGGGACAGCCTATACAATTCAAGATAATCTCTCTGACTTCATGTCCATAATCTTAATTTGACTTGCAAAGTCCCGTTTGCCATGTAACACAACCTCCAACTCATCACAGATTCCAGGGATTATTGTTTGGGTATCTTTGACATGCTATATTTCTCCTTCTGCAATTCCAGTTACAGTTATGTAAGATTATTTGTTACTGTTCCATAGCTCTTTCTTTAAAAAAAAAAAAAAGAGAGAGAGAGAGAAAGAGAGTGAGAGAGAGAGAGAGAGACTGAGAAAGAGGGAATCAGTTTTATTTAGTTTTTCATGTGGCCTTCGTTGTTCCAACATTTCATTGTGTATGTGGTGCTGGGGTTCGAACCTGCATCCTTGAGCATGCCAGGCAAGTAAGTGCTGTAACCACTGAGCCAGCACTCCAGCCCCTGTTCCATAGCTCTTAAATGTCTCTGTGCTCTTTTCTTTCATTCTCTTTCTCTATATAAAATATATATATATATATATATATATATATATATATATATAGAGAGAGAGAGAGAGAGAGAGAGAGAAAGAAGGACAGTGGAGAGAGAGTGAGAATTAATTTTTATTGAATTTTTCACATGGCTTTCATTGCTCTGACACTTAGTTGTGTATGTTGTGCCGGGGTTTGAACTTGCGTACTTGCCCATGCCGGGCAAGCGCCATAACCACCGAGCCACCGCTCCCGCACCAAATTTACATATGTTTTTTAAGCTACAGAACTATTCAGTATGTTTCTGAATGTAGGGTGTCAAAAGTTTTATTGAGATTTAGAAATTAATTCACAACAAATCTTTAAAAGCTGACAAATACCATAAATATAACAAAATCTAAAAAGAAACCATAATGTTTTTTAACTTCCTGTTGTATTTAGGTAATATTTAGTCTTACTTTTTTGGCCCTATACTCTTTTATCTGCCCTTTCTGTAGCAGTAATTTTATAATTTTCTTGTTTTTATTGTTTGAAGTTTTTTTATTTGATAATTATACAAATTAATGAAGTACAAATTTATGGATGCTTTGGCATGTGTGTTTGTTGCATAATGGTCAAATCAGAGTAATTAACATTTCTGTCATTACAAACATGATTTCTTTGTAATGAATTATTTAAAATTCTTTATTTTGAAACATATAGAACATTAGTATTGAATAAAAACACCCTGTTGTGCAGTAGACCATTACAACTTATTCTTTCTTTGTAACTATGACTTTTTTTTTTTTTAAGAGAGAGAGAGAGGAACAGTGAAAGAACAAAATCAATTTCATTTAGCTTTTCATGTGGCCTCGTTGCTCCAACACTTAGTTATGTATGTGATGCTGGGGTTCAAACTCATATCTTTGTGCAGGCCACAATATGTGGATGATTAAGAATTTAACTTCATATTTTTTTTCTGTCAGTAATTCTCTTTTAAACTTGTCTTTGCATCTGTATTTACTTAAGCAAACTGATGAATTTGTTTATGCCTGGTAGTTACTCATTTACATAGGAGGAAGAGATTAGTTAAAAAATCTACCAAGGAATTCACTAATGTAATCATTTTCATGTATGAGCTTTATCTTTAGGGTACATTACTCCACACTTCTTAATTATTTCCATTTTACATTTTATTGTTATAACTACCCATTCTTTTATATCATTTAAGAAATTAATTGAAGGGGAGACTAGAGTGGTTGCTCAGCAGTTAGTGGGCTTGCCTGGCATGCGTGAGGATTCAAGTTCAAACCCCAACATCACATATACAATGAGTGTCAGAGCAACGAAAGCCACATGAAAAACTAAATAAAATTGATTCTCTGTCTCTCTCTCTCTCTCTCTATGTCCCTCTCTTTCTTTAAAAAAAAAAAAGAGAAAAAGAAAAGAAATTCACTGGGGCTGTAGCAGTCAGTGCTCAGCAGTTGAAGCTCTTGCTTCACTTTGTGAGGACCCACGTTTAAATCCCAGCACTACATGCTACATGCTAAGTATCAGAGAAACAAAGTCCAAATAAAAAAATAAAATTGATTCTCTTTCCTCTCTCTTTCACTCTCTCCTTCTCTCTTTAAAAAAAAATAAAAATTCATGAATAAACCTTAAAACTTTACCAAATCAATAATTGTTTATTATGTTTGAGACTTTATGCTAAAGACCGAGAGAATACAAAATATTGAAATCAAAAGTAAAAATTATAATTTTATGAAATACCACAAATTTAAAGGAATTGACTAAAATAGAATTTATAATGCATAGTTTTCTAAATACATGTAAAATTATTATGGTTTTATAGAAGCACAAAACATATAACATTGAGAAAATCAACTCATTATAACCTGCATATGTAGAATGATTCAGACAGATTTTTTTAGCTTTCCCTCTTTTTTCTTCTCATCTTTCTCTTTCTACTAATTCATATATTTACAATCATTATAACCTTGAATATATCTTGAGACCTCTTACATTTGGTAGCATTTGATAATAATTGTTTTCAAATGTTATTTTCTCCCACAGATTAATTATATTTCTAACTATATAATTTTCTTAAAATTAATTGCACAGATTAAATCCAATAATAATGATTGTTTTAAAGTTTTTATTGGTGTGTTTTAACTATACATAATAGTGGGGTTCATTTGGACATACTTATATATGTATGTAATATAATTTGTTCTAATTCAACTTCTAGTACTTCCCTGCCTCCTACCTGTGCTCCCCTCTTTCTACTCTGATGATCTTCCATTTACTTACTTATTTTTTTAATTGGTGCTTTCCAGATAGACATAAAGGTGGACTTCACTATGGTTTATTCATACATGAACATAACGTAATGTGGTCAATTTCACTCTGCAGTTCCTCCTGTTTCCTATTCCTCATCCCTCCCCCTGAATTTCTTTTCTCTACTCCCCTCATCTCCTCCTATCTACTTTCTTGGGACCTCCCTTTTTAAAAATTTCTTATTTCTCTTTAGCTTGTGCATATGAGTGTAAACATCTGACCTTTGACTTTCTGAGTCTTGTTTATTTCACTAAGCATTGTATTCTCTAGTTTTACCCATTTACCAGCAATTGACATACTTTATTCTTTTTTATGGCTGAGTAAAATTCCATGGTGTATATATGCCATATTTTATTTATTCACTTGTCTGTTGATAGGAACCTAGTCTGGATACATAATTTGTCTACTGTAAATTATACTGCAATAAAAATTGATATGCATAAATCACTATAGTATGCTAATTTTAATTCTTTTGGATAAATAAAGAGTGAGATAGCTAGGTCATATGGTGATTCCTATTCTTGGGTTTTTGAGGTATCTCCCAGGTAGTGGCACTAATTTGCAGTCCCCCTATCCTCATCAACATTCATTATTATTTGGATTCTTGATAATACCCATTCTAACTGGAGGTAGATGCTCAATGTACTTTTGATTTATATTTCGTGATTAAGGGCATTGTTTAACCCTTTTCATATATTCATTGGACATTGTTTTTCTTCTTTAGAGAAATGTCTGTTTAGTTCTTTTGTTCACTTATTGATTGGGTTGTGGTGGTGATTGTTATTATTATTAGTTTTTTTTTTAGTTCTATGTGTTATTACAGATATTAATCTCCTGTTGGAAGGCTATTTGGTAAAGATTTGCTGCCATTCTCTTTACATTCTTATTTACTTTGCTGTACAGAAGGTAACCTAATGCCTGATTCTTGGTTATATTTTTTGAGCATAAGTAAAGGGTCTTGTTAAGGAAGTCCATGCATGCACCATTATCTTCGAGTGTTGACCTGTGTTTTCTTCTAGCAGTTGCAGAGTCTTATTCCTAGGTCTGTGATCTCCTTTTTGGATTTTGTGAAAGGTGAGAAATAGGGATCTAGTTTCATTCTTCTATATATGCATATCCAGTTTCCCCTGAACCATTTGTGTGGAAAGGTATATTTTCTCCTATGTACATATCTGGCGCCTTTCTTGAGCATTAGAGAACTGTATCTGTGTGGGTTTTTCTATGATTCCAATTTCGTTGGTCTTCATGTCTATTTTGATGTCAGTACCATGATGTTTTGTTGTTGTTGTTTTTGTTGTTACTCTAGCTCTGTAGAATAATTTGAGATAAGGTATTATGATACCTCTAGCATTGCTCTTCTTGCTTGGTATTACTTTGGCTATCCTAGGTCTTTTATTCTTCCATGTGAATTTTAGGACTATTTTTTTTCTAGTTCTGTGAAGAGCGTCTTGGTATTTTGATGGGGATGGCACTGAATCTGTATATCACTTTGGTAATATGGCCATTTATATAATATTAATTATGCCCGTCCAGTTACATGAGAGGTCTTTCCATCTTCTAAGATTATCTTCAGCATTTTTTGTCTTCAGTATTCTATAGTTTTTAGTGGTCTTTTACTTCCATGATTTATTCCCAAGTATTTAAATTATTTTTGTAAAGAGAGAGGGACAGTGAGAGAGAGAAAGAGAGAAACAACTTTATTTAGTTTCACATGGCTTTAGTTGCTCCAACACTTAGATGTGTACGTGGTGCTGGGGTTTGAACCTGGGTCCTTGTGTTTGCCAGGCAAGTGCCAAAAACGCTGAGCCACCTCTCTAGTCCCTATTTAAAAGTTTTTGAGGCTACAGTGAATGGAGTTTTTTTCTTGATTTTTTTTCCTCGGAAGATTCATTATTGGAGTTAAAAAAAAAAAGTATTGCTTTTTTTGTATATTGAGCATGTATCCTGTTAACTTTGATGAAATTGTTTATCAGTCCTAGAAGTTTTTTGGTTGTTTTTTGGGTCCTCTGGGTATATAATCATTTCAACAGCAAATAGCAATAATTTGACTTCTTATTTTCTATTAGTTTTTCCTTTAATTCTCTTGTCCTGCCTGATTGCTCTCGGTACAGTTTCAAGAATGATATTTACTAGGATTGTTAAGAGTAAACATTCTTGTTAAAGGACATGCTTGCAGTTTTTCTCTGTTCACTATTATACTGACTTTGCATTTGTCACATATAGCCTTTATGATGTTGAATTAAGTTCCTATTAGCTCTAGATTCTTCAGTGTTTTTAACATGAGTAGGTGCTGAATTTTATCAAAGGCCTTTTCTGCATCTGTTGAGATGATCATGCGATTCTTGTCTGCGATTCTATTTATGTGGTGAATTATATTTACGAATTGGGTATGTTGAAATAACCTTGCATCCCTAGGAGGAAACTTAGTTGATCGTGGTATACAATCTTTCAATGTGATTTTTTAAATTAGTTCAACATGTTCTTACATATTGGAGGGATTCATTTTTTAAATATATGCAAACATAATGACAGAGTAACTTGAGCCCAGTCCTTATCCAGCTTCTCCTCCATTCACTCACTCCCTGTTCTCTTGTCTTCAAATGTAATGCCCCCCTATTACATATATAAGTGTCCATATGCATGTATACTAATTTTTAAATTGTCAATATTTAAATGCCTTCATGAGTATTATTTGGCTTCTCTGGATAATCAAGTGTACCAAACAGAATAACCCCACCTTTTCCTACCCTCTTTACTCTCCCTCTCTCCTTTCACCACCATCTCCCCACTCCCTTTCATAGCTTAGTGTCCCCATATTATGTGATACTTCGAATTTGATGTGTCTAGTAAATAAACATTAACTTTCACCATAACCTTGGTTTTATGGTAGCTTATTGCAATTGAGAGAAAATATTTTACCCTTGAAGTCTCTGGGTTTGCCTTATTTTGCTCAGCATGATTTTTTTTAATTTCCATTCATTTAACCTGTAAAAGTTGTGATATCATTCTTTTAATGTGATTTTGATATAGATTGCTAATATTTTGTTAAGGATTTTGCATCTATGTTCATTGGGGATATTGATCTGTAGTTTTCTTTCCTCCTTAGTGTATATTTTGTCGGTTTTGGTATCAGGGTGATCTGGCTTCATAGAATGAATTGAGTACTCTCCCCTTCCATTTTAATTCATGGCATACTTTAAGGAATGTTGGTTTTAGTTCTTTATTAATTGTGCAGATAAATTTGTTTAATTAATTGTATAGATAAAATAACAGATGAAAGCCATTACATATTGTATTTTTTCAAAACCACAATAATAAACTCTTTTGTTTTAAATTGTTTTATTTTAATTCAGGCACTAGAGCTATGGAATTTCATCTTAAGCATTATTATTTCCTTTTTTTTTTTCCTATAGTTGATGGTTATTTTAGTGTGGCTGATGTGTTTCTCAGGGTGCAAGAGAAATTTTCTTCATGGAAATCAGTAATTCTTTTTCTTGAAAGAGTACACTTGCTATCCAAGTCAAAACAGTCACCAATCTAGCATCTTAATTATCTGTAGTGTCACTAAAAAGAATGAAAAAGAGTCGAATGGGGACAGTGGAACAAGAGGCTTAACGAGTAGGCATTTCAGCACAGGCTTATAACTATATTCTTAGGGCCGAGAAACTTCCCAGATATTAAGGAGTTACTAGAGTATAAGATAACAAAATTCACTCGAATACTGTTAGAGCAAATTCCTTCCCCCCATTACGGTACTTTTGTATTTCTGTACATAGAATACCTAGACTAAATGAATTATTTGAATGAATGAAAATAAATTTTCCAAGAAAAATGAAAAATTACTATTTAGTTTTGTTTCTAAAATAAGTAAAATATACTAATATTTCTTACAAAAATAATTTGTTAAAGAATACCTTGGTCTATTTTCTGTTGTTGGCATGTATGTTTGTTTATTTTCAGAGTTGAGGATAGAACACAGGGCCTTGTGTTTGCTAGGAAAGTGCTCTACTACTGAGCTACTCCCCCAACTGTTCCTTTTATTTTTGTTTTCGAGCAAGATATACATTTATTTTTATAGAGCTTAAGGCTATGGAGTTCTCTCATCGAAATATGGTTTTTAATTTTTTTATATTTTAACAGATAATTTTCTTATATGTCTCATGGACTTCATAAAGAAAAGAGTTTTATATTGTTTATTTGAGACATGAAATGAAACAATAATAATAGATTGACAATATGTCATTTTAGGGGGGGCTTGTAATGTTTATTAACCAGAAGATAGTCTTTAAGCTGCAGTTTATGTCTGCACCATTTCTTCTGGTAATTTAACTTGTATAAGAATGAAGATTACAAACATTATTAGTTTTTAACACTCTTTGAAATACATTAGGGGAATCTGAAAATATTAACACAAACAGCAAAATGTCAATATGAACAAAAAACTGTTATTTTGTTCACTATAAAAAGTGATAATGAAACTTTGCCATTTAGAATATTTTGTTTGATCTAGAAATCTGGCAGTATTATTTGATAATGATTTTCTGTATTTAAATCTTTGATCTCTTACTGAGTTAAATTTTTTTCTCACCTATCAGAAAATTTAAATCATAATTTCAGAATCATATTTAAAAGCAGCATTTAATATTCTGTCAAATTGAATGAGAAAATATTGGCCAAGAATATTTATAGGGATTTCCTTACAGTGAAATGTGTTATCTATTACCCTGAAATAAAAACTGATAATTAATGTATACTTAACATACTCACACCCACCAGAGTTATCATTTGCTCAAATTAATTGAAGTTTCTTTTTGATATCTAACTTCATCATCAAGAATAGTAGTTTTGCAGTTCTGAAGCCTCCAAATCATTCAGAACCTGTGAAATAAGGAAAAATGTTTTAAAATAGGAACAAAAAATTTCAGCCTTTAATTAGATAATAGTACATTGAACCCAGTAGTATAGTTATGTGAACTTCCTTGAATCTAAAATTTATCTATAATAATTTTATTCTTACTTATTGATTTAAAAAAAATTTCATGCTTCAGTTAGAAAGTTAATAATATTTATCTAGATTTTTCTGCTTTTCATAGACTCACTCTTGTGATTCTTACTTACCATTAGTTAATAGATGGAATTAATTTAGCTGAGTAGACTTAGGAAATAATCCTAATCCTGGAGATTGGAAGGAATTAATTAAATAATATATCTAAAATAGAATCTCTGTTACTATTCACAAAAAGTCAGAAAATTTATTGTGATATGCTTATTCTATGCTTGTTTTGGGGGGGATAACTTTTAATACTTACTAACATTAAGTACTCTGTTAGAACTGTCATTCTCAAAGTGTTTCCTGACTCAGCAGCACCACCACGTGAGAAACTGCTAGAGGTAAACTTTCTCACCGTATGTCCAGATGTCCTGAATCAGAATCTGGGTTGGGTCTTGGTGTGTTTCAACAGGCCCTCCAGGTATTTCTGATTCATACCAACTCTTGAGAACCTCTGTCTTCAAGTAAGTGCTTGCTTCAGGAATAACAGAATAGTGAGGGATATTAAAAAATCTGCCCTCATCAAGTCTGTAGTCCCATTCAAGTCACTTTTTCTTGCCCAAGTTTGCCCCTCCAGAATATTCTTTCCAAGTGTAGCTGGGAAGTACTAAATTCTGATTTATTCCATGCTTTCTTTTTTCTGTAAAGCTGTTGACCCAGATTAGAAGAGAAATTTAAACAGAACTGCTATTGGTGAGACTTGTGAGTGTACAAATATTCAAAACATGCTGTTTCCAAATTAGCAAATCAGGCATCCCTTAGAAAAAGAGATAGAGAGTGAAAGAGAGAGAGAAAGAGAGAGAGAAATATGCCAGAGTTTAGTTTTAAATATTAGTAATATATTACAAATTATTTGATGGTTATTTACCTTTTTCATTCATAAGTTTTTCCTCAGACGTAATGAAAATGTTATCTAGGCATTGTGGCAGAAATTTATTATTTTGAAGCATTGTTTAATTTCTTCCTGTACTTGTCTTTGTAGAAGAAGGTGTGTTCATCTAACATTATTATTATTACATTGATTTTATTTTATTTATTGTATCAGATCACATTTTGCAAGAGTAAATATAGGTGTGTTTTATTTAAAGTAGTTGCAAAAGCTAACATATTGACCTCTCACTGTGTGCCAGCTACTTTTCAATGCACTTTCCATGGTTTGGTTTATTTAATCCCCACACATAGGTGCTGTGATCATCTTCATTTTGCAGGCATTGAAAGTCTGATATCCCCATGGTCACCTAGCTAGCATATAGCAGAACCAGGATTCCAGTCCAAGCATTTTTACTCCAAAGCACACACTTTTGAGACAGAGAGGCGTGTTACCAAATTATTCACTTGCCTAAGCAAAAATATTTTCTTTATGCATTTTTTTCTTTCACATATGACATTAAAATATTTTCAAGAATGAGAAATACCTCCTCATGTAAGGTCATTAATTTAATATAATAATACAAGTGTTGATAAAAGTAAATGGACTTTTGAAATGGGAATTGCCTTCTTTGGGCAAGTAAATCCACTGAATTTTAGTTACTTCTTTAGTTGTCTAGCTTTTCAGGGAGTATATTCTTGAAAGCAGGTGTTAAATTCTTTGTAACTGGCACAGTGACCACATAGTAGATGTTCAAAACCATTTTCTTTGATAGATAGAAGAGACATATAAGAATTCATTTTTGTGATACACATTAGAGCAATGAACTGAGTCTTTGGCCCTTGCAGGTGGAAGAACTCTGATTACTTTTTACAGTGTAGTCACTCTAATTTCATGACAATCTTTTGAGTAGCCTATGACTGTATGTGAAACTGTAGTATCCCTTCTACATGAAGCTTGTTATTATTCTGTGGACTAGGATTGGACTTTTATGATTTTTAAATATTTTAATTTAGAAGTAAATTTTATTAAACATATTTATTGAATTATATTTATTAGTTTTTTATGTCTTAATTTCAACAGCATCACTGCAAAACTTGAAAGAGCTTTAGAAAAAGTTGCTCCTCTTCTTCGTGAAATTTTTGTAGACTTTGCCCCATTCCTATCTCGTACACTTCTTGGCAGTCATGGACAAGAACTATTGATAGAAGGTATGATTTCTCTCTCTATTCTCATTATATTAGAGTCCTGTAATGTATGTATTAATCATGGCATAATTTGTGCTTCTAGAGCAGTATATATTGCCAAAGGAATGTAAAGATGTTACGTACACAAGTTCTAATAAGATTTTTTATATATGACTTCTCTTTACTCAGTTTTTAAAATGACATTTTGCACAAAGCCAGTGACAGAATTTTGAAAGTAAAGAACTTTGAAAATGTGTTTGGGAAGTTCTTTCTCTTCTAACCCCAGCCTTAGCAGAACTGCTGAATATTCATTCAGTATGATAGCATGTTTACTAAGCAAGGAAGAGGAAAATTTCCTTCTGAGAAATGCTTCTTTAAGTTACATTTCTTAATCATGTAGCATTTTAATGCAAGATTCCTTAACTAAGAAGTTGTAAAAAGTGTGGAGAAATATCAAACTGGAAATTGAAGTAGCTATTGTCTTCTACCCAACATCAACCTAAGTAGAGTGAGGAAGCAAAGAAGAAAAATTCACTGTGGTGAAGATTTAATTTATATAGCTGTACTAGGAGAGTGGCTTTGAAAAAATGGTTAACTGAAGTGTTCTTTCTTTTATAATTTTTTAAACTATTTCTAAACTTCAAAAAGGGGTGATCAATATCAGTATGCTCCTGTGGACAATTAGTGCTTTAGCTGCCAGTTTTGGTGGTTCTTGGATTTAGCAGCCTTGCATACTGTTTTTGCTTTTTACTTCTATTCACTGTAGAAATAAGGAGGTTTTTCTGTGCCTGTTCTGTTATTCTCTCCAATGTTTGGGAAGACTGTAATGGTAACTCAGCCCCTGTAAGCCCAACAAGTGTTTTTTCAGTACTTTGTTCTGTGGCCTTTCAGAGTTATTGAGCCACACTGAACCTTAGTTTCCTATCTATGAGATGGACTTCATGATGGCACTCCTGTATTCTTTAAATTAAATTATATAATGCAGATGGCACATGGCAGTATTGAAAAATGGGGAAAATGACAGCATTGTGTTGCTTCAGTGTAGTCAATCAGAAGGAACAACATAGTTGGATATTAGGCCAAGAAAGGTAAAGGGGTCTTCGTCTTTACCTCTGGGGTATGAGGAGGCTGCTGCAGTTTTGAGAGTGGAAATGTCACTCTGGATACTGTTGCTATCACCATTATTACTTACACCTACAAAGCAAAGTAGAAAACAAACTTAAAAAGTTCTTAGAAACCTATAAACTATTTCTTGGCCACAGATTGTGCCTATAGTAAGTTCTAGACTTGTATGAATGATTGCACAAAATTGTATTTTCATTTATTCATTCAGAATAGAAGTAGTAATGTTTACATCCTTGATGCTGGAATTTAAAAGACATGATTATTACCTGTAAAGAGGTTATAGTGTCATGGGCAAACAACATAAAAACCAATACTTGGAATTCAATTTTACTTGCTATGTACAAGGTAGAGTAGGAAGTGAGACTTACTGGCTTGCTAATCGCTTCTGAGAGCACATACCCTTCTATCTGGTTCAGAAATAGCTATAATTACCTGGTCATAATCCTGCCTGCTTCTAATGCCTCGCCCTCATATTTACACATTTTTGAAATGCTAGTTTGTGTTTCCTGTTTCAACTTAATTCCTGTAACAGTTAAACCCTATCTTCTGAATATGTAACAGATTTTGAGCTACCTGGAGTGGGTATTAGCATCAGATTGTGACCTCAAATTCAGTCTAAAATTTTCTAATTTTTTTCTCTCAAATAACTTTATTCTAAATTTATTTCTTGTTATTAACACCACTATTAATACGAATATTTGAAGTAAAAGTTGATTTTTAAAAATTCTTTCTCCTTCAACTTCAGTATTTATAATTACTTGGTAGGAATTAATAATTTTTGAAAATAATATTATTTTGAAGCCTAGTTATCCAAATACTATTAATATTATAAATATTATATTTAGCTATCATTGAAACCTTCCAATATGGCATAAATGTCATACTAGGTAAAAGAGGAGGAATCTTAGTTACAGACTCCAAAGAATGCTAAGTTTTTGGTGAATACTTTTTGAATTTTTTTTTCTTTCTTTTTTTTAATTCTTTTAATTCTCTTGTAGTTATGTGCTATTGATAAGCAAGAACACTGATTATTTATATCTTTATGCTTTTGTGTACTGTTAGTTTTATAGTTAAACACCAATAAATATTACTTTAAGCAACCTTAAATGTTTCCTCATTCCCTATAAAAGCCTTTATTCTATATTCGTGTATATTTTCTTAAAATTTATAGAAATTCATAAGTATTGGTCAAAGATATGGTAAAATGAAGCAAGGAATAAAGTTATTAATATAATAATGTTAGTAGTTAAAGCTAACAAATTCTACACTAAGTTTTCAAGAAGTCAAAATATAGGTGGAATTATGTTAAATAACACTGCTGACTCCTATGTGACAGTCTGTGACAATTTTAGGTCCTAAGGAATTAGTCTCAGTTAACTTTTTAACTGTTTGCTATTGGCTGAACAGGATCCCCTTGTATTGCCCATTGTCCAGAGTTTTCCATGGCTGAACATCTGTACATTTTCATACTTATTTCTACTCCTCAGTTCAGAGAGAAGGTAGAAGAAATGACTAATTGAGAACACTTTTCTTGAACTTTTCCAAGTATACCACAAATATTCTGAATGGAGCTGAAAGAGGAATAACAATCTGCCTCCACTCATAATCAGTTCTTTTTTTTTTTTTAAACAACTTCATTTAGTTTTTCACATGGCCTTAGTTGCTCCAACACTTAGTTGTGTAGGTGGTGCTGGGGTTTGAACCTGGGTCCTAGTGCTTTCCAGGTAAGCGCCGAAACCACTGAGCCACCGCTCCAGCCCCCCATAATCAGTTCTTAAAGAACCTGGATTTTTAAAGGAGTAATTATGCTAGAGATGAAATATTGGACTGAATTGAATAGTCTGTGTTCGTTTTGTGTTCCTCTAGCTGCATACATTTTTATAACTTTTCTACACTCAAAGAATTTTAGTATGTATATATGTAGTAGTATGCATACTTTTAAAGCTATGTAGATAAGATATTCATGTTCTTCCCTGGAATATTAAAATAGCGTGTTTTTATAAAAGAATGATAGCAAATGGTAGAATTTTAGGTTATGAGTTTTGCTCTTTTAAATATCATTACATGGCAAAATAAAAAGTTGACAAACTTAATATGTGGTCCTCCAAATGTTTGCTAGTCAGAATCTAGAAACTTTTGTTTTATAAAAGAATAACTTTTAGGGCTGGAGCGGTGGCTCAGTGGTTACGGCACTTGCCCAGCATGCGCAAGTACATAGGTTCAAACCCTAGCACCCACGTATACAATGAAGTCTCGGAGCAACGAAGGCCACAGAAAAAACTAAATAAAATTGTTTCTTTCTCTCTCACTGTCCCTCTCTCTCTTTTAAAAAAAAAAAAAGAATAGCTTTTAATATCTGTCAGAATTTGGATATAATCTTCCTTTCCAGACTCACATGGTCTCCAGCCTCTTGCTACAGAGGACTTTCCTTAACCATGTAAAATAAGTTATCACTTTTCCTTGATTTTGTACAACTCTTCTTGTGCATAGATTCCTTTTTATTTTTTCTGTCCCCAAAATTATACTCATCAATTGAGTGCTGTTTCGGTGTCTAGATGTGAAATTAATTCTTTCTTTTTTATTCTCTGTAGCATTTATATATTAATAAAATTATTTGTCAGTCATAAATAGGAAGTATCTTAATATTTTATATTGCTGTTGCCTCGCTTAGATTTTGTTATATACTATTGAATATTTTCCCCTCTACCTGAATAGAACATTTTTATTTTTATTACTGATGATTTTTGGTAGAGATAAAATTTGAAAATAAGGGAAGATATATTCAGTGATAACAATTCCCAGTATTAATTAGCCATCTATATCCATGAGTTTATACTATGTTTATTCAAGTTTTATTCTATATTATTCTCTACTTTAAGCTGTACAAATGTGTGTCCTTTGTCATTCTTATCTTTCTGTTTGGGGGGGGGGTTTAAACCCAGAACTTTGTGCGTTGAGGCAAGTGCACTGACGCTGAAGTATTCCCAGTTCTAAAGTTCTCATTCTTGAACGTGTGCTCTTGTTCATTCTTTTTTCTCTGTTCCTCCCTTTCTCTACTTTTTCTCATGTGATATGTTACTCTCCTCTCTCATGAGAACGAAAACTGTCAAATCCTTGTCAAAAACCCAGGACATTTACATGATAAATGTATAATCAGCTTAGCTATTGATTAATTTTTTCAAGAAAGAGTAGTTATGATGAACAAATCTTTTAAATTTTGAGTTCATTTTGTATACAGGCATAGCAGGAACAAAATTAAAATTAGGTAACATGTTTTTATATAACTTAAGGAAAAAGAAAGTGATAACTCAATTTCAAGTCATCATAAAATATATTTAAATTGCAACTTTACGTGATGTTTTGTATTTAGTTTTACTGCCTTTGATCTTTTTTTCATAGAGTTAATCAAGGATAGTTGTATCGTCTATGTACTTTAAACTATAAGCAAAAATAAGGCTTTAGTTCCTAATTTATCACTTTTATTAATCTACTTAAATTTATTATAGTATCCTAGAGCAATGTAGTTCGCATCTTTTAAGATCACTCATTAGCACTAGGTATTTTTAGGTAGTGTTCAGTGTATATTTTTCTTAGAAATAATTAATGATTTTTGAAGATAGTACTTCTTAGGAGTTAACTGGATTTCTTACAAAATTCAACTTTTTAAATTTATAAATTAATGTATAAAAAATATTCAAAGCAGTTGTATATACAAGTATCAAAACTTACAGCCAAAGATGACAAAACAAGTTGTGTGTATTTGAGAACTGGTAGGTCCGTAGGGCTTGCTGCAGCAGTGGAGAATGCACTCCAGTGACAGCACTGGGCTTCTCTAAGAGAGTCCAAACGAGCTTATCTTAGAATTTGGATTTAATGTCGTATTAGGTGTGATTTGGGTGCCAAATGTCAATAAATGGAATAAATCTTGAACATTTCTATTCTGGAATCAACATTCTCATTAATGATAAAGAAGTAATAAGTCACATGAGTTATCAGGAGAGAGCATGTATAGGGTTGTGTGTATGTGTCTGTGTTTGCCAAGTATCCATGTCAGTGTTTTCTTCTGTTGTTAGAAATTACTGTTTATGCTCTGTGAAAATTATTTATGTTCAATTGGGAACTCACAGAAATATTCAAGGTAACTGACACAACAAAAAGCCACCTAAGAATCCAAGCAAATGGAACAAAATATAGACTTTAGTCAGCTAGGAAATGAGTACTGTTGATAACCAAGGCTACTGCTTTTGACTGTCAAGGTAACTTTACAGCCTCCAGCTTTTGCTACTCTGTGGGTATGTGTTCAGTCTTTTCACTTTTCTCTCAAGCTAGCTTCCTTAGCTTAGTCTCTGGAATGAGGCCCACCTTAGCACCCCAGCCCTTAATCTGTCTGTATCATCTTTTAATGTAAATATCTTTCAATATCTGACTGTACTCACTGCATATCAAGAGAAAACCTAAATGGCTCAGCCAGAGGTATGATTTTGTTTTTGATGAAATAAGTGTCTATTCTTGATAAAATTAGCTTAACTCTAGGGTGGAGTGGGGTGGTGAAGTTGGATGTTCTTAATAGGAGCTATATATAAAAGGAAACATTTTTGAAAAAGAATGTAGCAGAACAGGAATTTTTTTTAAGAGATAAAGACAGTGAGAGAGAGAGAGAGAGAGAGAGCAAATCAATTTTTTATTGAGTTTTTCACATGGCTTTTGTTGCTCTGACACTTAGTTGTGTATGTGGGTGCTGGAGTTTGAACCCGTGTACTTGCACACGCCGGGCAAGCGCTATAACCACCAGCCACTGCTCCAGCCCCAGAACAGGAAGTTTTACTAAAGTATCTGATTTACTTTTAATGGCATTAATAAATATTTTACTAAAATTATAAAATTTGACTAAAATTTTTAGGTCTAGCATTTTTTTTAAAGAGAGAGGAACAGTGAGAGAGAGAGAAAGACAATCAATTTTATTTAGCTTTTCGTGTGGCTTTATTGCTCACTTTGTTGTGTACATGGTGCTAGAGTTTCAACCTGCATACTCACGCATGCCAGGCAAGTGCTGTAACTGCTGAGCCCCAGGACTAGCATTTTTAAAAGTGCAAAAGTACAGCATCAAGCTTGCACCTCCAGCAAAAGTGGACATCATTTAAATGTTATTATCAAAGGAGTGAATCTAGTTAAGAAGCCCATAGCTATATAGCCACCGAATTAGAAAAATTTGCATGTGTTTGTATTTTTATCCTATCCAAAAAATTCTTTATTAAAATATGATTTCAGAATTAATACTGTAAAATTTAGTAATGAACACATTCAGAGTATGTACAAATGTGCACATAATATTTGTATATCCTGATTCCTTCATTAAAAACAGAACAGTAGAAAGTGGAATAATTCCTCCATTAAAAACAGACAGAAGAGTAGAGGGCGGAACAATAGCTTTATGAACAACAAACAGATATGTATAATGAAAGTAGGTGGCAAAGGATCTCATTGAACCCAAAAATGTGCCTGATTGGAAGCATTCCAGCTAGAGCTACATGGTACACATTAAATAAGCAGATGTGTGGGGAAAAGTGAGTGGGTGTCTGAGTATTTGAAGAATATGATCTCCAAATACTCAATGGGAAACCCAGAAGGCCAATTGCAGAGAACTTAGAAGATACAGAGCTTTTACATAGCTCTGTAATAGATGACAGAGAGGGCTATAGCTCTCTATGCCCCATGAGAAATTAGTAAACCAGAGTTCTCTTACAGGAAAGACTTACATTGAGATGAAATTTGTATGAATAGAATCCAAACTGATTAGCAAAAGGACAAAAGAGACAAAGAGAAAATCCAAATAAAACTGGGAAAGAAAAATAGACAGTAAATCTCAGACAGTATTTTTTCATAGTTTTTAAAACTACATGTGTGTCAGTCAACTTGGAGTCATCATAACAAAGATGTGAGATGAATCTGATTATAAGGAAGGTTTTTTTGTTTGTTTGTTTGTTTAACTCATAGCTTCAAGGATTTCAGTTCATGGTCACTTGACCTTATTGCTGTTAGGCCTGTGGTGAGACAGCATGTTGTGACAGCAAGCACATGGTACAAATGATACACACCTTTTGGTGGCTTGATGCAGAGGAAAAGGAAGGAGCCAGGGTCTCAAATCCTTCCAAGAGCACATCCCCAGTGCTTTAACTTCCTTTTGCTAGGACCCACTTCCTAAAGTTCCACCACCTCCCAGTAATGCCAAAGGCTGGTGACAAAGCCTTTAGTGTGTGGACCTTCTGGCAACAATCAAGATCTAAATTATAACAACATGATGGGGGGAGGTGTCTCTAAAACTTAAAGAGAGAGACGAAAAAGGTATCTAGTAATTACCTAAAACTTAAGGGAAACTGATATCACATAAATTATAAATTAATCAATTAATTAATTGAATTTTCATCCTACATATTACATTAAGAAATTTGAGAGGCAATAGAAAAATACCCCTTTAGACAGTGAAAGCACACCAAATAAATCTTTAACTGGGCTAAAAAAGGTTAGAAATGTGCTATGATGTGAAAGAACAATTTAATAATTTAGAGAATCTCACAAATGTGGTGATAGAAACTGGGGAAAATATTAGAGATAAAGGGGAAAATAATTTTAGAAATGAAGAATGAAGTTAGAAAAAATAAGCAAATAACTTCAATAGATAAGGCCATTGAAAATATAAATTTAAAAAAGGAAAATTATAGATTTCAGAAAATTAGTGACTAAAGAGAAAGATGAGAGTAAAGAGGACAAATTTAGAATATGTAACATACAAATAGTAGAAATTTCCAATAAGGAAAAATTAAAGTAAACAGAATAATAATAGGAACAATAATGAAAGTAAACATTTCTTGAATTTTTAAAATGTATTGAGAGGACACACTGAATACCTTGATAAAATTAAGCTAAATGAGCCACATAAAAATTTATTCTAGTAAAATTAATGGACTTTAAAGAAAAAAAGTATTTGAGGCATTTAGGTAAAAATACAGATTAATTCATATGTGAAAGAGCATCAGATTGCCGTCAGACTTTTCATCACCACATTTTGTATTAGAGGAAAATGGAGTAGAATATTTAAAATACAAAAATTGCTCTCTTTCTGACTTCCAAGTATAGAGACTAGAGTGACACTGTAAACTTCTAAGAAATAGGGACTATTAGTTTCCTTATCCTTTCCTAAAGAATCCACTGTAGAATAAACATCAGGCTACCAAACTGATTGGAACAATCTCAACCCAAAGACTCAAATGTATATAATCATCAAATATTGGTGGATCTGGAGACTGACTAAGGGTTACAGGAGAGAGATTATAAGATATAATGGTTGTATGCTCTGGAAATTGCAAAAAAAATAAGGGGCAGTAATTATTACTGGTAGTGGCATTGATATGTTTCATGAAAAAATGACATAATATTAGATAAAATAACAGTAAATTTAATAATATTCTGATAATTTCATCCCATATGCTTGAAGATCAAGATTCAAATTTAAGAAAGTAGACCCAGATATAAAATAGAACAGTTTAGGTAAAAACTTATAGTTGTAAATTTGAATTGGAGTTTATCAGTGTGCACTTATGCAAACCTCTGCGTACGCACATGCATACTTAAAACCACATAAACTATGGGTGTATATACTCTATATACTAGTAGCACTTGATACAGTGGCCAAGCCAGTAGCACTGATCACATACAGAATCCAGATGGCATACCTGAACTGTTATTAGCCACTAAATGAAATGAGGACTGCTTGGAAAAATAACTCAGTTCCGGATTTGAAGAAATTTTAATGATTTGACTGCAACATTTGTGATACCAAAATACAAGAATGATAAAAAAAATTGTCAAAAGAATTCAGCAGATAAATTAAAGATATTCCTATTGGCCAAAGGTAAGTATAATAACTACAGCATAATAACACACACACATATATGTTTTAAGTCCACAAATCCATGTATAATTATAGTGATAATTTATAAAATGATTTGGCCATTTAGCAGATGATAGAGTAGCAGCTACTTATTCTGAAAAGTTATAAAGACAAAGAATCAAGTACTTATTCTATCCTTCCTTTGTAAATGGATCATTAGATAATAGATCATATTAAATCTTAATGGGAGAAATTTACACTTTATAAAAGCGTATTATCTGATAAATGATGGAGGGATATTGGTTAGATTACCATTTAGCATCTTCTAAGGAAGATCTAAACAGCAGTGACTGCCAACATCAAAAAAAGAGAGGTTACTAGATAGCCAGATGGGAAAAATACCATCACCAATTCAGAAAAGCCTGTATACCCAAGATGTTGAACTGTATCATGGGAATTCAATAAAAATTTGCACTGCTAAAAATTCTGCAGTACAAATCACTTGATTTCTTCAAAATATATTATGTGTGAAAAAAATAAAGATACGGAAGAGCAACCTGTAGTTTGGAGAGATTTAAAGGACATTTCAAAAGTTATCAGTAAAACTAAGTTATTTATAGAAATCAACTGTATCATTGAGTTGATAAAACTGAAGGAAAAGAAAGTGATTATAAAAGTCAGGCTAACAGTTTCTTATAAGTAAGGAGAAGCAGTACAAGCCACTTGGAGGGCTTCAGGATACTTGGCAAAAAAAAAAAAAGAATTTTTTTTAACTATGCAGTAGTTATGAGTGTTTGTTTCTTAAAAAATTCATTAACATATTCTTCATTGAGTTGTACTGTATTTTACAGTGATAAAACTTTTTGTGTGGAGCTGGTAATTGAACCCAGACCCTAGAGCATCCTAAGTACATTCTACCACTAAGGTACACCCCCAAACCACAATAAAAATTTATTAATATCTTCTATGGAAAATGTTAAAAAAGTTTTTCAGTGACATTTATGAGCTAAATAATGGTGAAGTATATTATCTGCATGGTCAATGGGCTCATCATAAAGACTATTTCAGTTTGTATTAATCTATCAATTTCAATTAAATTTAATTTTAGTAATTAAAAATTATTTTCCTTGAATTTAACAAGCTGTCTCATAAACATCTGTGGTTACATAAAGAAATAAAAATAAGAAGATAATTTTGAAGCTGAGCAAACTATTGTAATTAAAACAGTATGGTAGTGACCCAGAGATATGTCATTGTCAAATAAATATCCAGAATCAAATCGTACACACATATGGTACCATTATGTGACAGAGTTCCTATTGCAGATTGATGAGAAAAGGAGATGAACAATGCAATAATTGCACCTAGATAAACAGAATGCACTTTTGTTAATTAAACAGGAAAAGAAAGTAAATCCTTTCCTCAGTAAATAGACATATTTCTCTACCAGGATAGTTATAGTTGAGAAGCAAAACTTCCAATGTTTCAGAAGAAGAAAAATAGAGGAAAACATCTTACCAAAAGTAAAAAAGATTTCTTAAACTAGACACAAAGCACAAACTGTAGAGTACATAGATACGAAAGCCTGTATAGTATGACTTTTACTGCACAATTATTTCTTTTGGAGGATTTAAAAGAAAAAATATTAAAAATTCTATGTACCTATGCTAATGGTTACACAACATATAAAGGCAATTCATGACATCAGTAATATACAGTGTGGGT